>CAUYQG010017736.1:0-27541 GCA_963574415.1 Tarsius wallacei
TGGCGGAGGCCATGACAATCCAGGACTTAACATGGGAACTGAATGAAGACACCCCTCTGGAAGGCAAAGCCCCAGTGGGGTTCTGTGTGTGTGGCAAAGCCCCGCGGAAAGTCTTGAGGAAAGTTCTTCATGGCTGCCCTGTGACTCATGGTTGCCTAGTTATCCCCATTATAATGTTATGTTTGGGTTTCCGGGAATAACGTACATCAGCCTCCCCCTGAGAAAAAACATTGTGCCTAAAGTCAAGGATAAATGTCTCAATGCTGGCTATGCCTCAGGAAATGCAAATAATGAAAGAAAATGTCACCATGACCCAGAAAGTTACAGGATCAACTGCTGTAACAGTTCCTGATAAAAAGTGCATTACTAACTACATGGCATATGAAACTTTTAAGGATTTTATATTAAAATCATGGTATCGAGAAATGATTGAAACTGGGACTCCTACACAAACAAGTAATTTCAGATTTTACTATCCCCAATCTAGTCATAAATCAGAAGCATTAAAAAATAAAAATAATAATGTAAAGTCCCTGCCTACTGTAAAAGCAGGCTGTCATGTAGGATATAAAATTAGTGACAAAATTCAGTGGGCCGCTAGAGGCAAAAGTAGTATAGAAAATTTATTTTGGCTTAATCCTCTTCTTCTTTATACAGGTGTATATGATGATGATTTGGTTAGATGAGCCTGGATTAATGGCAAAAGAGTAAAATGGAATACCTTGCCCCTATAGGAAAGAATTAAACGTAATAGCCCAGCCTGGTGTCTTATGCCAAAAGCCCAAAAGATAGCCAGATGTCATAAATATAATGAGTACGTCAAAAGAATAAAGCGCAGTTATTGCTATATGAAAGATTGTGAAGCCGGGTTCGGTGGCTCAGCCTGTAATCCCGCGCCTTGGGAGGCTGAGGTGAGTGGATTGCCTGAGTCTGCGGGTTCGAGACCTGCCTGGGCAACTTGGCGAGACCTCATCTCTACAATAAGTCAAAAAATTAGCCGGGCGTGGTAGTGCGCGCCTGTAGTTCCAGCTACTTGGAAGGCTGAGGCAGAAGGATTGCCGGAGCCCAGCAGGTCGAGGCTGCGGTGGCCGGGAGCGGCCACTGCACTCCAGTCTGGGCGACAGAGTGAGACTCCAACTCAAAAAAAGTGAGACTCCAACTCAAAAAAAAAAAAAAAGATTGTGAGACCAGATATAATTGACAGCTTTATTTGACCTTTAAAAACTGCTTGTTTAAAATAGTTAAGATTTAAGGTGTTAAGCCATTAGAGATAGAGTTTGGCAAAAAATCACATATGTTTAAATTTATACTTTTTTTTCCTTTTTGATTTTTTAGCTTAGAATAAGATAAGTTTTATAAATTTTGTAGATATAAGGTTAAGTTAGTAAGGTTAAGAATTTAGCAAGTGGTAATGGTGATAAACACAAAAATAAGCCTTAGGTTTTGACGTTTGAAAACAATAGGTGTTAATCATTAGTTTTGAAATCATGTTATATAAGAATTTTTGTGTATAGTGATTGTAACCAAGAAATGACGTCAGCTTATAATTGTATAACCACAAAGTAATTAATTCATGAGTGTGATTTCACTATAAATAAATGATATCCGGCTTATGAAAATTTGCCAGAGTGCCTGAAGAAACTCTGGTCACTACCCTTCCTTCGCCTTCTCACACCTCCTTCCTGGGTCCCCGTGAACCCGCCTGCCCCCCCCAGCAGGACTCCGACAAGAGAGCTCAGAAACAGACTCACACACACAAAACCACCAGACTTATGACAGTTTCTGTGTTGGGGGAAAATGCTATATTTTCAATAAATAGTACCGGATCGATTAGATTTTCATATGGAAAAAAATATGAACTTTGACTTCTATTTCACACGATAACAAAAAATAATATGAGATGGATTATAATCATAGACCTAAATGTAAAAAGCAAAATAATAAAAATTCCAGAAGAAAAAAATAAAATAATGTATGACCTTGGGGGAGGTAAATTTTCTTAAGAAGGGCAAAATAAGCACCATAAAAGAAAAGATGTAAAAATTAGACTTCATTAAAACTAAGAACCACTGCTTATCAGAAGACAACCTTAAGAGAGTAAAAAGATGAGACAGAGACTAGGGGAGATACTTGCAAAATATATATCCACAAAGGACTCACTTTCTGAGTAGCTTCTATAAATCAACAGGAAAAAGACAGACCTCCCAATTTCAAAATGGGAGAGTCAAACAGGCACTTTACACACGCCCAAAAGGGATATTCAATAGTCCAATAAACATAGGAAACATTGCCCAATATCACTGGTTATCAAGGAGATGTATATTAAGATCATAAGACCCTTCTATGCTACTTCAGACCCAAATTCAGGGATCACTTCCTCAGAGAAGCCTCGATTCCCTTCCAGGCAGGTTGATCATCCTGTTACGGAAACATATAACACTGACTGCCTTTCCATCATGGCCCTTGACACATTTACAACTTCTTGTGTGTTCGTGTGGCTCTTGGGAGTATGTCCATCTTCCCTACCAGCTCTCAGACCCATGATGGCAGCACGTCTGTGGCTGATCCTTGCATAAACAAGGCCTGCTGTAGAACAGATGTGTGATATGTAGTTGGTATATGGATGGATGGATGGATGCATGGATGGATGGATGGATGGATGAGGAGGCAATGTCACTGACATCTCGCAGGTGAGGAAACTGAATCTCCCTTTGCTTGAGAAACATGTCCCAAGTCACATTACTCACCTGCAGTCATTAATGCACCTCAGGGCTCAGGTCCTGCTAGGAAGTAGATGAAACACCCTTCCTTGGATGCTGAGTGTTCTGAAGACTCCCAGCTGAGTGGGGGCATCCTGTTCAGACTTTGATGGTTGATCTGGACAGAAAAGCCTGGTAAGTATAACAAGATGAGATTAGGGCTCAGACTGGTCTGACACCAGACACAAGCCAAGTTCAGATTTTGTTGTTATGGTCCAACTCAGGGAAGAGATCACACAGCCTGCATCTGGCTTTCTGCCCACAGGAGAGGCAGGATAGAGAAAGTTACAATGTCCTGCCCTGCACCTTTGTGTGACCAGTGGCATAGTGTAGGCTCATATCAGTGTGGGACATCCACACACTCACAAACACACTTTTAGATCCCACCTGTAGGAATATAGAGATATGAAAACAGATGTTCAAACAAAATCTTGATCATGAAGGTTTACAGCAGCATTGTTCATAATACTTAAAAAGTAGAAACAACCCAAATATCCATCAACAGATGATGAATGGACAAACAAAATGTAGCTATCCATACAATGGAATATTATGCAGTCATAAAAAGGAATGAAGTAGGCTGGGTGCAGGGGCTCATGCTAGTAAACCCAGAATTTTGGGAGAATGAAGTGGGAGGATCACTTGAGGACAGGAGTTTGAGACCAGCCTGGGCAACACAGCAAGACCTCGCCTCTATAAAAATAAAAAAATCGCCGGGCTCGGTGGCTCAGCCTGTAATCCTGCACCTTGGGAGGCCGAGGTGAGTGGATTGCCTGAGCTCGCGGGTTCAAGACCCGCCTGGGCAACTCGGCGAGACCTCATCTCTACAATAAATCAAAAAACTAGCCGGGTGTGGTAGCGCGTGCCTGTAGTTCCAGCTACTTGGAAGGCTGAGGTGGAAGGATCGCCGGAGCCCAGCAGGTCGAGGCTGCGGTGGCTGGGAGCGGCCACTGCACTCCAGTCTGGGTGACAGAGTGAGACTCCAACTCAAAAAAAAAAAAAAAGAAAAAAGAAGAAAAAACGTCATAGAAAACATCAACAAAACAGGAGGCTGGTTCTTTGAGAGAAATAGCAAGATTGATGGACCCCTAGTAAGAATGACCAAGGAAAAGAGAGAAAAACCCCAAATAAACACAATCAGAAATACAAAAGATCAAATTACAACTAACCCTGAAGAAATGCAAAAGATTATCAGAGATTACTATGTACATGTATATGGGATCAAACTGATAACCTAGATGAAATGGAGGACTTTCTGACATCACACAACCTCCCCAGGTTAAAATAAGAAGACACTGAGACACTAAATAGACAAATAGCCACCCAGGAAATTGACTGTGTCATATGAAAACTACCTACAAAAATTGCCCTGGACCAGGTGGCTTTCCAGTAGAATTCTACCCAATGTACAAGAGGAGCTGATACCAATCCTACTGAAAGTATTTCAGGCAATTGAGAAAGATGGAATTCTCCCCAAATCATTTTATGAAGCTAACATCACAAAGATACCAAACCAGGTAAATATCCAACCAAAAAAGAGAACTGCAGAGCAATATCCATTATGAACATAGATGCAAAAATCATCAACAAGATTCTAGCAAATTGGATGTAAAAACACATCTCAAAATCATCCAATAAGACCAACTAGGCTTCATCCGCAGGATGCAGGACTGGTTCGACATTTGGAAGACCATAAATGTAATTAAATACAGCAACAGATGTAGAAACACGAACCCCATGATTATTACATTAAGTGTAGAAAAAGCTTTTGGTAAAATCTAGCATCTCTTCTTGATAAAAACCCTCAAACAACTAGGTATAGAAGGAACATATCTCAAAATAGTAAGTGCCATCTATGAAAAACCCACACCTAACATATTGTTAAATGGACAGAAACTAGAAACATTTCCCCCCAAAACTGGAACAAGAAAAGACTGTCCACCCTCACCCCTCTTGTTCAACATTGTGTTGAAAGTACTAGCTAGGGCAATTAGACTAGAGAAGGAAATCAGGGGTATCCAAATAAGAAAAGAAGAATTCAAGTTATCCCTCTTTGTTGATTATATGATCCTATAACTCAAAAATTTAAGAGAATCTGTCAAAAACATGCTTGCACTGATAAAGGATTTTGACAAAGTCTCAGGGTACAAAATAAATATACAAAAGACATTTGCATTTCTATACACCAACAACAAGAAGGCAGAGACCGAAATTAAAAGCACAATCCTATTCACAATAGCAACACAAAAAAATGAAATACCTTGGCATCTTCCTAACCAGAGAAGTGAAAGACCTTTACAATTGAACTACAAAACACTGCTCAAAGAAATCCAAGAAGACACAAACAAATGGAGAAATATTCCATGCTCATGAATAGAAAGAATTGTTGAGCTGTCCATCCTACCAAAGGCAATCTACAGATTCAATGCAGTACCCATTAAGTTACCAACATCATTCTTCTCAAACCTGGAAATGACAACAGAGATATTCATATAGAAACATAAGCAACCACTAATAGTCAAAACAATCCTTAGCAAAAGAAACAAAGCAGGAGGTATCACACTTCCAGACTTCAAATTTTACTATAAGGCTACAGTAATCAAAACAGCCCAGTATTGGTACAAGAACAGCCATATAGAACAATGGAACAGGATAGAGATTCCAGAAGCAAAGCCTCAATTTCTCAACCAACTCATCTTTGACAAAGCCTCCAACAACAACCACTGGGGAGAGGAGAACCTATCCAGTAAATGGTGCTGAGAAAACTGGCTGATCACATATAGAAGATTGAAACAGGACCCCTACTTATCACCATACACAAAAGATAACTCTAAATGGATCAAAGACCTAAATGTAAAACCTCAAACTATAAGGATCTTAGAAAACGCAGGAGACACATTTATGGAAATAGGAACTGGTAACCAATTCCTGATCAAAACCCTAAGTGCCCATACCATAAGAAATAAGATAGTCAAGTGGGATCTCAACAAACTGACCAGCTTCTGCAAAGCAAAAGAAACCATCAAAAGAGCAGGAAGACAGTCCACGGAATGGAAAAAAAATATTTGCCAACTGTATATCTGACAAAGGCCTAACATCTAGAATCTACAAGGAACTCAAACGGGCCGAAAGGAAAAAAACAAACGGCCCCATTATAAAGTGGGCAAAAGACATGAGTAGACACTTCTCAAAAGAAGATATACGGGCAGCCAACAGACACATGAAAAAGTTCTCAGCCTACTAATCATCAGATAAATGCAAATCAAAAGTTCATTGAGATACCACCTAACCCCAGTAAGAATAGCCATCATTAATAGAACAAAAAACAGATGCTGGCAAGGATGCGGAAAAAAGGAACGCTTCTACACTGCTGGTGCGAATACAAACTAGTACAACCTCTCTGGAAGACAGTGTGGCAATTTCTGAAAGAACTAGAAATTGACCTTCCATATGACTCAGCAATTCTCCTATTGGGAATATGCCCGGAGGAACTCAAATCATTCTATAAAAAAGATACCTGTACACGAATGTTTGTTGCAGCTCTACTTACAATAGCAAAAACATGGAACCAAACATGCTGCCCATCAAAGCTGTACTTGATTTAAAAAATGTGGTATATATACCCAATGGAATACTATGCAGCCATAAAGAAGGACAAACATATGGACTTCACAGCAACTTGGATGAATTTAGAGTCGATCATACTCAGTGATCTATCACAGAATGAAAGAACAGAGTACCATATGTTCTCACTATTAAGCGGACCTTGAACATTTATCATAATAGTATAAGAAAGGGATTTTGGCAGTAGTGGGAAACTTCTAGGGCAGTGGGGGTGGGATTGACAGTTGAGGGAAAGTGTTAGGGGAGGGAGAGGCACACCTCATCAACAAGGGTACCTACATAATCAACGTTTGTATACCTACCCCTGAATGTACCCCACATCTTTAAAACAAAACAAAACAAAAATGTAAATATATAAACTTCTCATTTCTTTTATTGCCAAGTACAGTTTGTCTTTGGTGAGAACTCTTTATACCCCCTAGTGTACTCTTTGATGATTTCATTGGATTATTTTTAAAAGCTTAAATGTGCAACTTAAAAGTTTTCTAAATTTTAATGATGTTGAAAGGAAGTGAAGAAATAATACATAAGAAGAAGAAGGTTATTTCTCTTTCATATTACTCCCAATATATACACATGCACGCATTTGTATCTTTCGCCATGAAGCATTCATTATTTTCAGGTAATTTTGCAAATTGTTGTTTTAATTTAATGGAGTAGTAAAACATTTTAAGATTTTCATCTAATTACCTAACAATATTGCTGTATTTATACATGTGTATTTTTAGCATGAATACAAATACTCTTTCAGTTTTTTTTACATTTAAAATATTCTTCCTTAAAGAAAGCTATAAAATTCTATTTTATTTCTAATTTTTAAAATTAAAATGACAGTATGATGCTACATTTGTCTATATGTTTTTCATATATTCATTTTATTTTGTATGTATGATATTTATTGAATATTTAATACAAAATCAATACTCTGTAGTTACATATTTATGTTTTTAATTTTTTTATCTGTTACTGTACTTATTTCCCATAGAATATTATGTAAGATAAAATTCCAGTAGAAGAATTTTTAAGTCAAGTGATATGCATTGTTCAAAACCTTTGATACACATTGCCAAATAACTTTCTAGGAAAGTCTTTCAATTTATGTAATCTCCAGCAGTATATGAGAGCACCTCTGCTTATCTATTATTTTCATGATTTTTCAGTATCTTCTGCATTTTGTCCCCAGGGTACTTTTTTTTCACTGTAAAGTGCATTTTCTATATTTAAGAATATCCAATTCGGCTTTGGAAAAAAAGTGAATGGGATAACTAACACATTGAGTAGAGGCAAGTGAGTAAACTGTGATGCTGTTAAAAATATAGTAAAGCGTTTTAAGATTTTCGTCTAATTATCTAATCATATTGCTGTATTTATACACATGTCTATTTAGCATGAATACAAATACTCTTTACATAAAAATAGATCATATATGTGTGCATCTGGAAACAGATGCAAGAATGCAGACACCTGCCTAAATTCACAAGGCACTAAATATACATGAGGCACCTGGGGTATTAAATATGCATGGAACACTAAATATACACGAGACACTCAATATTATGTAGTTTTAATTCAGTCAACATTTGGTGACACCTATTATGGCCCCATGAGTCCTCTGCCCAAGAAACTGAAATGTCAGCTTTTGTCCTTGTATCCACAACATCAGTAGGGAAGACAGAGCCGAGAGATGACATGAACGTTACATACCCCAAGAATCAGGTAGTGCTGTCTTTTCAATTTAATTGCATCATATCCTAAGTTTGTTAACTTATTTTATCTCTTTCACTTTGCTTTACACTGTGTGCTTTAAATTGATTCGAGTCACCCAGTTTGGTCTGTGAACCTTTTTGCTCTCTGATTTCTGGGATAGTTTGCATAATGGTTTACTTAAAGGCTACATTTATGTCAAAGTAATTTCTCATATGACACTTTCTTATTTTTGAAGCTATATAGTTAAAAGTTTTTTGATGATTTTAACTTTTTTTTTTGTTTTGCATGAAGAATTTTAATAATACACAGTGTTGGCCAGAGGGCAGAGAAATGAGAATAAATATACTAATAGCATATAAATTTACGCACTTACTTTTTCATCCAATAATTCAACTTTTAGTAATTATTTTGCAATAAGTTTTCAAATGCACATAAAGATATGTATGTAAAGTTATAGCAAAAGTTCTTATACAATGTGAATGTCCATTTGGAGATAAAGGCATGCTTTGAAGTCTTTAAAATAGATGCTAATATAAAGAGATTTCAAAAACATATTGAATTTAAAATGGAAGTTATAAAAGTAAGAAAACTCTTATGTGTATTAAAAAAGATAGAGCTATATTGAACACATAACTTTTTATGAAATCTTATATGTTTGTGCATTTGTGTGAGTATATGTGTATATCTGAAACATTTTTAGAAGAGCACACAATGAATCTCAGAAAAGTTACCTCAGGAAATGAAATGTCGGTCTGAAATGGAAATAAAGGTCAGTATTTTATATTATTTTTCACTTTTCTCCCATGTGGAGTGAATATTATAATGATGATGATAAATATAATGGATTTAACACATGATGTAGTTACAAACTTAGACCCTGGAGTTAGGCTGCCTTTAATTGTATAGTTTTGTAGAGTTGGGCTGCCTTTAATTGTATAGTTTTATAAAAATTGCAGTCTCTAAGCTTCCTTACTTGTAAAATGGGAATGATAGTGGTTTCTAGTTCAATTGAATTATTAAGTAAGAAAAAAATAAAATTTAAAATTGGTTGGAACATAAAAAGCAAATACTATATGTTTATTTTTGTTGTTTCTGTCAAATAAATAGGTCTTTGCAATGACTCTTCCACTGATGCACACTGATGTTTAGAAAGAAAAATAGTAATATAAAGAAAGATAAAGGTAGGAATAAAGACAAAACACAGTTTCAAGAAAAATAAACATTGAAATAAAGAAAAAGCATATTGATATCTTGAAATATGGCAGATACCATAACACAGTTGGAAGAAGAATGAAGAATGAAGAAAAGAAAGAAAAAGGGGAGAAAATAGGTAAAGCAAAGGGAGAGACAGGGAAGGAGGGAGGAAGAGAGAGAGAGAAAGAGAGAGAGACAGAGAGAGAGAGAGAGAGAGAGACAGAGACAGAGACAGAGACAGAGACAGAGACAGAGAGAAAGGGAGGGAGGGAGAAACTGAAACAGAGAAACAGAAAAGAAAAGATAAATAAATGAAAAGAAGAGAAAGGGGGAAAGAAAAATAAAGGTATTTTTAGAAAGTTAGGTACTTGATCCTAATTTTTTTGCTGTCACTAATCATATGATTTTTGAACAAGCCACTTACCTTTTTTTTCCCATTGTGGTTAAAAAAAATCTATATGAAATATTCTCTACCCTCTTAACAAACTTTAACTGTACGGTAAAATGTTGTGGACTATAAGCACATTTTTGTACAGCAAATCTCTAGAACTTTTTCATCTTGTATAAGTTACTCACATTTATAAATTTTTCTCTACACTTCTGGGGAGTTCTGGGCCACAAGGAGTGAAGCAATGAGAGTACATTTTGAATGGCATACCATACAAAAGTAAGGGATTTTGCATTTGGTTGTCATACTCTGGGGCTTGTTTTTTCTTTTTAAAGTTTCTAGTTATTTTTTGGAGATAAGATTTTGCTCTGTCACCCAAGCTGGAATACAATGGTGTAAGCATCATTTACAGAAGCCTGGAGATCCTGGGGTCAAGTGGTCCTTAGGCCTCCGCCTTCACAGTAGCTAGCACTATGGGTGCATACCACCACACTAGGCTTTTGCCCAGACTGTTCTCCAACTCCTGGCTTCAAGCCATCCTCCAACTTGACTTCCCAAAGTACTGGGAATCCAGGTATGTGTCACCTTGCCTAGTCACATTCTTGGCCTTATGTTGGTGTACCAGGAACAGCTGTTTAAGAGCACATTTTTACGGATTGATAAAAGACTCTTTCATCCTCCAGTAGAATAAATGCTATAGTGATGAAACGAATGGCACATTGTGCATAGACAAAGATAAGAATTTTTCAGGGAAACTCCTTACAAATATAGCTTCACTTTAGATATGTCCATGCTTGAAGCAGAAGGAACCTTTCTAGATTTCTTCTTTGCTACTTCTGAGTCACCAGAATGCATGCCAAATGTGTTAGCTGCTGCTACTAGAATCATCCCTCTATGATATACGTACCTTGAACAAAGATTAGGGAGCATATGGGAGAAGTTACTCACCACTATGACAAGTGAGGATGACACATGGGTGGCTGTCTCAGATTATGAAGAATAATTATCTAGATATTTAGAGTGAAAGTCCTTTCCCCTTTTTAGGCACCAAATAGTATTCTTTCACCTTTTCAGACTGAAAGTGTAACCTCATTCTTACATACTAAAATTAAAGTTGCAAGACTCTTGAATCAAATGGAATACTTTTATAAAACTGCCCACAGAACACAACCATTAAAAAGATGAACAACTAGTGTGGTTGCCACAAAATAAGCTTTATCAACCAATAATTTAACTGCTGTCTTGAAATGAGAGTTGCCTCATAATTAATGGAATACATATTTCTTTTAGAATTGAGAGCTTGAAATTAAAGAATAGAACAGATGCCCCAGAACTTATTTAATGTATACATTCACTGAATTTTAATTAAAATCTTATATACTACTTGCAAAAAGTACTTTTGTGGTAGCTATTGTATGTATGTTTTCTAGTTTATGGTTTTATACATAATAGAACCTAACAGTTTCACTAGTTCCTTAGAAGAATATCTTGACATAAAGGTCATTAGCTGCACAAGGGGGAAGATATAATGAGTTACATAAGCAACTGCAATTCCTAGATAAAGAACAGATTACATGTATGTATGCAATTCTGTCACATGGTAATGAGAAATCCTTGGCAATCTCTTAAATTCCCACTGAATGAGGGCATGGTTAGGGCTATACTGATATACTTGAACCTGCAAAAGGGAAATGAGTCACCTATAGCGTAGGAGAGGAAGAAATGAGAAAATGGGCAACATAGTATCTGATATTTATTCTCAAAGAATTCAGTATCGGTGGAACCCTATATATTTAATTTTAATCTAACATCTATAGTACTGCCATAGTAGATGAACTGTGTTGTAGCCCATCTCAGCATCACGTTACATTCAAAAGAATCATCAGTTTGAAGTCTGCAGAGCACCGAAAAGCAACTTATAGCTTTACTAAATTTACTCAAATAAGTGTCAAAAGAAATTACATCACATGTGACATAACTAAATACCTCAAAATTCGTTTATCTTTGCTGGACGCCCCAAAGTCCTAAATATTACAAAAGTCCTTACTCTACTAATTTTCTGATTCCATCATCCAAAACATAATTTTTTTCTCTTAAAACACTAATTCATAATCCCAGCACTTTGGGAGGCCGAAGTGAGAGGATTACCTGAGTTCAAGACCAGCCTGGGCAACTTGGCAAGACCTCATCTCTACAATAAATCAAAAAATTAGCCAGGTGTGGTGGCATGTGCCTATAGTTCCAGATTCTTGGAAGGCTGAGGTGGAAGGATCGCCTGAACCCAGCAGGTCAAGGCTGTGGTGACCTTGAGCGTTTCACTACACTCCAGCCTGGGTGACAGAATGAGACTCCAACTCAAAAAAAAAAAAAATTCCAACTTGCTAATGTTATTTCTTCTTTCTTTTATATAATTCTATAATCTAATTGTTCCCTAAGTAAGCTATTTACTCATTATTACAAATAACTCAGCAGTTTTAGGTGAAAACTTCCTTATAAAGCACAGTAAGACAAAAAATTTGTAAGTATTTGTTCATGTCATAGTAGTGCTGTAAAAATGTATAGCCTTGGGACTGTAGAGGAATGCTTCTCTTTTTCTCTCTTTTAAAACTTGATTTCCTCTTTTTATTTATTTTGATTCATTTTTTTTCTCTTTTTTTGTATTCTATCTTCTTTATTTATTTATTTTTTTCTTCTGTCAGTCAGGAAAGGGTTGCAGAAGTGAAATGTAAACTGGTCATTCCTTCAGCAGCTTCGCTACACTTGGATTAAAGTCAACAATCTTTACCACAGCCTGAAATGCTCTGTCATCTGACCTGTGTCAACCTATTGGACCTCAGCTAGTCACAGAATTTCACATCACATCTAAAAGGACTGAATGTTGTGCTTGTTGTTATTTGGGGAGAGTAGCATATACTGTACTCATTTGAACTCCACCAACTATACCTAAAGTGGTCTTCCTCACTTTCTTTCTCTCTCTTTCTACCCCTTTCTCTTAGTTCATGCTTCTCAGCAGCAAAATGAACCTGACATAAAATAGAATAAAAAGATTTGCTACAATAAGCAAAAGATGTGAAAAAAACAAAACAAAACAAAACAAAACAAAACAAATGGTAGCTGGATTTGGGGGATTTATGACTGCCTCTCAGAAGTATGTGATGAAAATGATGATGTTTTTGAGCACTTACTCTCTTCTTGTTCTATCAAATGTTCCACATCTCATTGTCCCTTTTAGTTTTGATACCTATTCAGTTAAACATTTTGGGCATACCTGCTTTAAAATTAAAACTTCAGTACCTACTAGCTGCAAAATTTGTGGCAAGTTACTAACCTTGTTGCCGTTGTTACATTTTGAAGATGAAAAGAACAATGCAAATTTCATAGACTTGGAGGCATTAATCAGACAGCATATAAAAAGCACTTAATGTGCTGTCTAGAAAACAAAAACCTGTCAATAAATGCTTCTTACCTTCTCAATTAGTTTTCTTTAGTAGAACATATTTTTCTGACAGGGTCTAATAAAAGGTTACACTAAAAGGAGAAGTTTCTGTTAGTGAATTGCTTCTTCTGAGGGCATTCAAAAAGTTAAGTTAAGGCTTCATATGTAATAGTAAAATATCAAATTTGTTTTACATTAAAAGGTATTCTAAAACAATTGAGCTGGTAGAATCAATACATAATTTTTTTCAACATGTCTTATCCAACAGAGATGATAATATTTGAATACTGGTTTCTACGAATCATAAAGCTTCTTTCACTGTATTCTTATTTGTTAGTAAAATATTCAAATATACAAAATATGAAAGAAAAATTAAACATTACAAGTTTCAAATTTTACCTAGTTACAGATTATCAAGGTCTGAATATCACAGTTTCAGCATAAGCACAATGATGTTTTATATTCTGTGCTAGATACCATAGGAACAATTAAACTATTTATAATACAATTTTTTCATAACTGGCAAAATACAGTTGTTAAATAATTTCTTTTTACAGTAAAAGCTTTACAGTTAACAAACCAGACACTGATTCAACTCATTACCAATTTCTCTGTGATTATTATAGCCCCCATAATAATCTGTACTCTATTAGCATAGATTAGGCAGCACTTTAACGAGCAGCATCATTAGCTTTGGTGTGAAAATGATGAGCAGAAACCGGACTTTTAACTTCTTGGAGTCTTAATGTTGCAAACTAATACCAAAGCTTTCAGACAAAGGACATAGACAGATAATGCTGACATAATTTTGAAGATCATTCTCTCTTTCTTCTGAGACTATACTGAGGACCTTACAATCACTAATCTTTATTTATTTTTTAGATTTTATTATAAGAATGTGAGTTATATGTGAAAATAAACTATATATGTAAGCTGCATGCAGGTAAAGTTTGGGCTTCTAATTGGTCCTCACTCCTCCTGGTAATGATCCAAGTATCTTATGTGTTGTCAGATGCCCCTTACCCTTTTCTCTCCCTCCATCCCTTAGCAGTTCCCAGGGACCGCAGATCCCTCCCTTGTGCTAGTGTAACTAATGTTAAAGTCCCACTTATACATGAGAACATGTGCAATTCAGTTCTTTGCTTCTGTGATAGTTCACTTTAGTCAGATGGTCTCCAACTGTATCCAATTTGCTGCAGAGTCCATGATTTTTTTCCTCTTTATGGCTGTGTAATACTCCATCAAGCACATGTGCCATGCTTTCTTTGTCCAGTTAATTTTCTTTTTAAAAATATATTTTATTTTAAAGATGTGGGGTACAATTCAGGATTGGGTATACAAGTAAGCATTATACAGGTAAAGTTTGGGCCCCCCTTTGGTCCCCACTTTACCTGGTTTGAGATCGGGTACCCTTATTAATGTTGTGACCCCCCCACCAACTCTAGCAGTATCCCACTACTGCCAATCCCCTTGTTATAATATTATGGTAAATATTCAGGGTCCACTTATGAGTGAGAATATGTGATACTCTGTTCTTTGTTTCTGTGATAGATCACCGAGTATTATAGACTCTAAATCTATCCAAGTTGCTGCAAAGTCCTTATGTTTATCCTTCTTTATGGCTATGTAATACTCCATTGTGTACATGTACCACATTTATCTTTATCTAGTCCAGTTTTGATAGGCAGCACAGTTTGTTCCATGTTTTTGCTACTGTGAATAATGCTGCAATAAACATGTGTGCAGGTATTGTTTTTGTAGAATGACTTGAATTCCCCTGAGTATATTCCCAGCAGGGCGATTTCTGGGTCATATGGAAGGTCAATTTCTAGTTCTTTTAGAAATCACCACACTGTTTTTCATAGAGGTTGAACTGGTTTGCATTCCCATTAACAGTGTAGAAGTGTTCTCTTTTCTCTACTTCCTCGCCAGCATCTGTTTTTATTATTATTATTAATAATTATGGCCTTTCTTACCGGAGTTAGGTGGTATCTCAATGTGGCTTTTATTTGCATTTCTTTGATGATTAGTGAGGCTAAGCACATTTGCATGTGTCTGTTGGCCCGTATATCTTCTTTCACTGAGCAGTAGAATTTGTTCCATGTTTTTGCTATTGTGAATTCTGTGACAATAAACGTGTGTGCAGATGTTTTTAGTAAAGTTACTTATGTTCCTCCAGGTATATTCCCAAGAAAGAGATTGCTGGATTGTACAAAAAGTCAATTTTTATTTCTTTTAGGAATTGCCACACTGCTTTCCATAGAGGTTGAACTAACTCGCACTTTTATCAAAAGTGTAGAAATATTTCCTTTTCTCCATACCCATGCCAGTATTTTTTTTTTCCTACTTTTTAATGATAACCACCCTTACTGAAGTTAGGTGGTATCTTATGGTTTTCTTTTGCATTTCTCTGAAGATTAGTGAGACTGAGCACTTTTTACATATGTCTGTTGGCTGCTTGTATGCCATCTTTTGACAAGTGTCTGTTCATATCCTTTGCCCACTTTTTAATGGGGTTGATTGTTTCCTTTCCATTTGTTTGAGTTCCTTGTAGATTCTGAATGTTAGGCCTTTGTCTACATAATTTCCAATTTTTTTTTCCATTCAGTGGATTGGTTGTCTCTTTGTTCTCTTGATGGTTTCCTCTGTGGTACAAAAGATTTTCTGCTTGAGAAGATCTCATTTACTTTGAGGGGCTTAGTCAAAATGTTTTTGCCTACTCTGATGTGCATAAGGGTATTCCCTACGTTTTCTTCTAGGATTCTTTAGTATGGGATTTTTCATTTAGGTCTTTGATTCATTTAGAGTTGATTTTTGTATAGGATGGTAGGTAGAGGTCCTGTTTTATTCTTCTGCAGGTGGTCAGCCTGTTTTTCCAGCACAATTTACTAAATATGGTCTCCTTTTCCCAGTGATTGTTATTGGTGACTTTGCCGAAGACAAGTTGGTTAAAGGATTGTGTTTTTTTGTTCTGGAATCTCTGTCCTCTTCCATTGGTCTATGTTCCTATTCTTTATCAATACCAGGTAGTTTTAGTTACTGTGGCCTTGCAATAATGTTTAAAGTCTGAAAATGTGATGCCTCTCATTTTGTTCCTTTAGCTGAGGATTGTTTTGTCTATTTGTGCTCTTTTCTGTTTCCATATTAATTTCTGTATTGTCATTTCCAGGTCTGAAAAAAATGATGTTGGTAATTTGATGGGTATTGCATTAATCTGTAGATTGCCTTGGTAGGATGCACATCTTGACAATATTGATTCTTTCAATTCATGACCATGAAATGTTTTTCCATTTGATTGTGTCATCCTTGATTTACTTGAGAAGCATTTTTTAGTTCTCATGGTAAAAGTCTTTCACTTCTCTGATCAGGTAGATGCCAAGGTATTTTATTTGGTGCTATTGTGAATAGGATTGTGCTTTTTATTTGGTTCTCTGTCTGCTTGTTGCTGGTATATAGAAATGCAGCTGTCTTTTGCACATTTACTTTGTAACCTGAGACTTTACCAAAGTCATTTAACAGTTCAAGGAGGCTTTTGACAGACTCTTTAGGGTTTTCAAAGTGTAGAATCATATTGACCACAAAGAGGGGTAGCTTAACTTCCTTTTTTCTTATCTGTATATCCCTGATTGCTCTTTTCTGACTGTTCTGTCTAGGACTGCCAGTACTCTGTGGAATAAGGGCGGTAAGAGTAGGCATCCTTGTCTAGTTCCCCTTCTCAGAGGTAATGCTTCCAATTTCTGTCCATTGAGCAAAATGTTGGCTGAAGGTTTATCACAGATGGCTCTTACTGTTTTGAGAAATATATCTTCTGTGCCTAGGTACTCAAGGGTTTTTATCAAGAAGGAATGTTGGATTTTTTTTTTTCCAAATACTTTTGCTGTATCTAATGAGATAATCATGTGGTTCTTGGTTTTATATTTGTTAATGTGCTGAATTGGGTTTTTGGTCTTGTGAATGATGAACCAGCCCTGCATTCCAGGAATGAAGCCCACCTGGTCATGGTGGATGATCTATAGTTGGATTTGATTTGTTAGAATTTTGTTGAGAATTTTTGTGTTTATTTTCATCAAGGAGATTACTCTTTTCTTTTCTTTGTCAGGTTTGGGGATCAGTATAATGTGAGCTTCATAAAATGAGTTGGGGAGAAATCCACTATTCTCAATTGCTTGGAATACTTTCAAAAAGATTGGTATAAGCTCTTCCTTGTATGTTTTGTAGAATTCAGTTGAGAAGTCATTCTGTCTGGGTCTTTTCTTGGGCAGGGTGATTTCTTATTACCTAATCGATTTCCTAGATTGTTATTGGTCTGTTTAGAGTTGCAATTTCTTCCTGCTTCAACTTGGAAGTTGTGCAATGTCAGAAAGTGCTTCATTTCCTTTGAGTTTTCTAGTTTACTTGCATGCAGGTTTTTATAGTAATCTTTGATAATCTTTTGCATTTCTTCAGGGTCAGTTGTAACTTCACCTTTTGAATTTCTAATTGTGTTTATTTGGTCTCTCTCTCTTTGGTCAATATGGCAAGGGATCTGTCAATCTTATTTTTCCTTTCAAAGACCCTGCTTTTGTCTTGTTGATCTTTTCTATGATATTTTTGTCTTCCATATCCTGCAATTGTGATTTTATCTTGGTGATCTGGATTCTTCTGCTGTTGTTAGGATTAAGATAATCTTGCCTTTCCAGCTCCCTCAGGTGTGACTTTAGGCTGTTTACTTATGATCTTTCTGTTTTCTTGATGTATGCATGCAATGCTATGAATTTTCCTCTTATCACTGCTTTTGTGGCATCCTACAGATTCTGATGTGTCTTCGCTTTGTTTTTTTTTCAAGAATCTTTTTATTTCTGTCTTGATTTCCATGTTGACCCAAAAGTCATTCGGCAGCATGTGTAGTGTCTATGCCTTTGTTTTGAGAAGATCTTGTTGGTGGCAATATTTATTTTTATTCCACTGTGATCTGAGTATTATTTCAATCTTTTGGAATTTTTTTTCATGTTTGATTATGTCTGAGAATATGATTGATCTTGAAGAATATTTTATTTGCTGATGAGTAGAATGCATACTATTTAGATGCTGAGTAGAGTGCTCTGCAGATGTCTATTAAATCCATTTGATTGAGTGTTGGATTGAGGTTGCGGATCTCCTTATTGTCTTTTTGCCTTGATGATCTATCTGAAGCTGTTAGTGGAGTGGAGTATTTAGGCCTCCAACCATGATTGGTGAGAGTCAATGTCCTCTCTTAGTTTATTTAGTAGTTTTATAAAACTTGGTGCTTCTTTGTCGAATACGTATATGTTTTGGATGGATATTTCTTGTTGGTGGATTGAGTTTTTACCATCATATAATGTCCTTCTCTGTCCTTCTCAACTTCTGATGGTTTGAAGACTGCTTTGTCTGATATCAGAATAGCTACACCTGCCCTTTTCTTTTTTTCCATTCACCTGAAAGATTGTTTTTCAGCTTCCACCTTTGAGGTTGTGGGTGTCCCTTGCAGTGAGATGAACTCCTAGGGGTAGCAGACTGCTAAATCTTGCTTCTTATTCAGTTTACCACTCTAAATCTTTTCAGTGGTGTATTTATGTACCATTCATGTTCAAATTGATTATTGAAATGTGAGAGTTTATTCCTGTCTTAGGGCTTTTAGAAAGTTGCTTTGTTTCTTTTTTATTTTTGTATTTGTAAATGTGTGTATTTTCATTTTGTGGGTGCAAACCAACTAGCTTGTCCAATTTCAGCCTGGGAAAACATATTGCTAAATTTCATTGATAAACAGAGGACATGAGCACTAGACATAAAACACCTCGATTAAAGAGAGATTTGAGTCAAGACATGGCCAAATATTTTATTTTCTGACCCTTTATGCTCTTCTAGGAGTGTTATCTTTAAATGTTATTTTGTCAAAATGTATAAAATTAAAATACTCCACCACTAAGAATGGATTTATCATCTCTTTTTCTCTCACCAACCAACCAGCTTATCTATCATCTATCTAGATGAGTATGGCAATCAAAAATGTAAATGTGTAATCTTTTACTAATATGATTTACCCTCAGCTGAGAGAATATACTTTCCTCTTTATTTCTCTTTTATACTGTCTAGTTTTCTAGGCAGTGTTCAGCCATCCAATACCTAGACTCTTTTTCAGCAATCACTCTGCTCTTCATGTACCATCTGAAAATAATACTTATTACCCAGAGAGCAGACTTTAACTAAAGTTAAATTTAATCAGAGATAACATTAATGAAATGCTCTAAAATTATTGTGTATATTTACCTGCATCTAAATAAAATGGAATAAAATGACCATATGTATATGAAGGTACATGTTTCTTTGTCTATTTGAATTATGCTTTCTACATGACATTTAAATTATCCATATTTTTTTCTACTTTACAACCTTACTAATTTGGAATATGTCTGAGAACTAGAGATTCAGTGAAAAAATCTTTCAAATAGGTATTTTAAAAGGTCATGAACAGAAGAGCATGCTGTTATCTTCCCATCCAATCTTATTTTTTGAAGGACCTTAATGGTGCTGAGAAGTTGCTTTTCATTTGAAAGACAGTTATTTGGTATGCCCAATGGAGGTTTAAAAAAATAAGCAGAGTTGGAAACTTGTGTCTTGGGAGAATTTATTTTTGTGTGTGTGATTGGTGCCCCAAAAAGTGACTGGACACAAATAGATAAAAAATATAATCTATGTTAGAAATAGCCACTAGTTAAGCCAAGGAAACCACGATTGTGTTCTAAATCAGCTTCAAATTGTTCAAGCCTTAAAATTAACTGATGCTTCCCGGTTTTTTTTTTTTTTTTTTTAGTAGGAGTCTCACTCTGTCACCCAGACTGGAGTGCAGTGGCCCCTCCCAGCCAATGCTGCCTCGACCTGCTGGGCTCCGGCGATCCTTCCGCCTCAGCCTTCCAAGTAGGTGGAACTACAGGCGCGTGCTATCACGCCCGGCTAATTTTTTGATTTATTGTAGAGATGAGGTCTCGCCAAGTTGCCCAGGTGGGTCTCGAACTCTCGGGCTCAGGCAATCCACTCACCTCAGCCTCCCAAAGTGCGGGATTACAGGCTGAGCCACTGAGCCTAGCTGATGCTTCCAAATTTATATGTAAATATCAGGCTGAAAAGTCTCAGCAACCACAAAAGCAGGGCTACTCTTCAACACTCTTTTATATATGGTTAAGAAAAGAAACACAACAAAGAATCTATTAGAAGAGCCAAGGGATCTGGAAATTTTACTAGAGATCAGACTTGGGTCTAATTAAACAACCTTCTCCAATATAAGGAAAGGAAGCCCAATTAATGCATGTTAGAAAAGGAGAGATAATTTATATTTTTAATGCATTGGTCACTGTACTTGTTTCTGAACATAATGGAGAGATCTATTCATCACCAAGTGATTCTGGACTTTGAGTTGTATAGGACTTCAGGTCTTTTCTTTGGAAAACAAGGCCAAGGGACTGAGTTTGGGCTAAGTTCTAACAGAAATGCTGCACCACTTGCAGGCCTAATATTTACTTTCCTTTTCTGGTTGTCATTAATGGTGATATCAGGCAATGTCAGAAGTATGTATTGAAGATGCAACGATGTTAGCCCGGGTCCCCGAATTACTTTATAGAGGAGACCACTGCACTTGAAGTGTTATTTAAGAAAGAAAATAAGCTGTCTGGTCTTTAACCATCTGCAATTTTACAGTTCGCTTGATATTATGACATACTGAGAGCTTATTGTTCTACTTTGTTGGCAAAAAATGGGGCTATTACTCTAATATAGAACCATAATCAGTAGGATTAAAATCAGTGTCAAAGGTGACACTGGCCAAATAGCTAGTTCTGGAATCATTTTTAAAAGATAGGTTATTTGTTTTAAAAAAATACTGAAGCTTTACTTCTTCTCTAATTCCATTAAAATGTGAAAAATTATTCATTTTTTGAGGCAGGGTCTGTTTAAGAATATGAAGAATGTTGATTGTAAGTTATATTCCACAGTCTGAGGCTTAAAAGGGATATAGCACATTTCAATATTTCTAATTAAATTGACAGAGTAGGTTATGATAACATCTGCTTTTTGTAATAAAACCTATTGATGTTGCTGACCTGAATGTTTCTTATCTGCAGTAGACAACAAATAAAGATAAGCAAAGTTTAAAAGGAAGAAACTGGGAAAAATGTCACCACCAGATAGCTAATTCTGGAAATTTAGTTTTAATTAATCTCCTAGAATTTTTTCAAGAAACTTTTATTTAATAAATATTAGTTCAATGTTTCAATATTAAAATTTCAGATTTAATATTATATTTGAGTGCAGATATGAAATGTGTTACAAATGCCTCTTGTATCTCTCAAGAATATATGCTGGTAAAAGATTTAATCTTCTTAATAGAATCTAATTTTTAAGACACAAATAAATGGAATTTTTAACTGATTTTCATTCACATGAACATTTCCAAGGTTTGTTTTTGGCATGTTTTTCAAAGATGGAGAAAAATAAAAATACAAAGCACAGGGAAATGGATAGATAACACTGTTAACCATATGTGCAATAAGTACGATAGAGCCACCTTGTGGCTAACCCTTAAAACCTGACCAAAAAAAGTACACTAAAATAAATATATCTGGTTATAATAAACAAAGTGGTCTGCAATGTTTGAAATTGCAGAAGATAGTTTTGAAACACAGAAACAAATGTTTCTTGGAAATCAAAGCCTTGTTTCTAAGCAGAGGATGAATCTGTAATCATCACCAACTTCTGCAGTTTGACTATAAGATGGAGGCAGTGTCAACAGATGTGTCTATACAAAACAAACACACTAAGAACCAGTTCTTCTAGACATCTCAGAAGTAAATTAAGCATAAACAACATAGTGCTACTTAACTTGTAATTGTGACAATCAGAACCAAAAATTATATCCAGGCTGGGCAGGCAACACGTGCTTCCTCCTTCTCTGTAATTATGCTGTTTATTTCCTCATTTTTATATTTGGTTCTGGCTAAGAGAAATATTTCATATAGCATTTGCTTTTTTTTTTATTACTATAAGGTTTGCATGTTGTTTTTCATAGTAGTTAATTTGGACACAATATTGTCTTATCTTTTGACCTTCTGGGGAAGATTGTTCCGAGTAACAAGGGTTTGACGTGGGTAATTTATGCAAATAATGAGGAATGCAAAGGTCTGCCACTAGGTGGAGAGCAAATACAGTTTTGTGGTTGCTGGAAAAAGAAGTGAAGGGAACTAACATGTATTGAGAATCTACTTTCTGTGGGACTTGAGACATGGCATTTTTACATATGTGATTATAAAGTATTAATTCTTACAGTCTTTAAAGTTAGGAATCACTTATCCTATTTAAGCCAACTAGCTTTTCTGATGCTCAGAAATGTTGTGATTGGTGTAATAGATAGAGTTTGAAAATGTTGAAGCTTAAATTCCAACCCAAGCACACATGCTTAATTTTCAGCTAGGGTTGCTGGTATTTTCTGATAGTTGCAGGGAGAGATGAAGAGAAATGGCAGCATCATAAAAAAGAAAAAAAAGGTTGTGATTTTTGGTGTTGTTGTTGTTGTTATTTCCACTGCTTTCTGACACTTCCACCTCCATATCACACATGTACACATGTAAACACGTACACACATGCACTCTCAAATGGCACACACTTGCTCTGTGACTGAGACAGACCAGAATTGGGCAGGGAGAAAACCACTAGAGGCGGGATCGGAGCACTAACCTGCAAACTACTGACCAGAGGTTTTCTCTTGTGAGTGATCTCCTGATAGAAATGAGGTCAACATTGAAAGTCAGAGTAGAGAGGATCAGGGGTGAGAAGAAGATGTATTTGCTTTTCAGTAATTGTGAGAAATGCAGAAATACTTTTGACAGTTGAGGATCTGGACAAATTTAGCTTCCATTACATTCCACATTTTTTACATTTGTTATATTGTATATAATATTGCTTTAACAATGGCTATAAGTGCATAGTTTTAAATTATTATTAATGACATTTTCCCCTAGTTTTGGTGAAATTCAGTGTCAAGTGAATTTTTGTCACTTGGTAACAAAACATAATGAACAAAGGTTATTTTGCCATGAAAATGTTCTAAAATATTTCTGTATTAGACTATCAAACTGTTTTTATTTTAGTCTTTATGTATGAAAGAGATAAGGATGCATCTAACACCTCATATTTGATGGTGGTTAACTTACTTTTGCCTATATTGTACCATGCTAGATTACAAAGACTTTTGCAGCTATCAATTATAACTGGTATTTCTTTTTATTATGCATTAATTTAAAAAGTAAATAAAACTAATTTGAGTACAGTTTCTTTAGAGTTCAGAGCATCCTGACACATCAACTACCTGAAAGTTCAAAGAGTTTTAAAAAATACTGATGCCATACATATATATATTATATTATATTATATATATATTTCAGAGAATGCATATGTGACATCACTATTATAGAATAATAGAGAGGCAAAGGTTTTTTGAAAAATACGTAACATTCGTTATACAATACTCCCCTTAACTGTGTAAGAGAAAAGTTTAATTAAATACAAGAAAAAAATAACGCTTTTGCTATTCTCTTGTTGTCTTCATAGACATCTGGAATGTTGTAGATTAAATTATCTTACAAAAAATATAATGAAGTGAAAAATTTCTCAGTAAGCAGAACACACATAAAAAATTTAAAAAAAGAAAGAAAGAAATACGTAAGCCCCAGCTGACTTCAAGCTCACTAAATTCAAACAATATTTAATACAAAAAATATTCAGTACAGTGAGATATTGTGATCAACTTATTTTATTCACTGTATAGGCAAAGGTTCCATTCTATATCCTTTTTTCATTTGCTGTTGTATAATAGCCCTGATGCTTAAATATAGAATAACCTTATTTTCTTTTTAATTTAGAGATTTATTGATGTTCGTGTGATAATCACATCCTGATAATCACAAAGCCATGATTGAATACAGCTAGATGCCTGTGGCATATAAGGTAGATTATCTTGCTCACCATCTGTTCCACTTTCTTGTGGTCTGCCTTATGTACTGCAGAGATAAAAAGCTAAAGAATATGCATTTCCAAAACTACCAAGAGTTCTGGATGCATTTAGTTTCTACCGATCAGGTGTACTTATGTAAGACTTGAATTCAGAACTAACGTTAAGTAGAAAGAGGGACCTCACTTCATTTTGGGTAGTGAGATGTAACTGTGCAGCCAGTCATTTCTAGTGAATATCTTTATTCTTGGGTCACATCAGGCAGTGAGTTTTCCAAACCAGCAATTGTAGTAGTGACTCTCTGATTCCATCTGAGATTGTGTTTTCATAAAGTCAGTCTACGGGATAGCAGTGTCCTGTTTTAGTTTCTTGATTTTATCAGAGGCAGTTTGATGCTGAACTCTGTAATGTGATTTTGGGAATTATTTAGGTAGTCTTCTTTTCCAGAACTTCCAATGATTTTCTCAACACCATGTTGAGAAATAGCAAAGGCATTTAAACTATTAAATACCTTTCTGCATAAAATAGCTAGAGGAATATCCATGAGCTGCAAATGAATCCTGATACTGGCATTTTAAAAAAACAGTTAAGTGATAAAATGAGAAAAACTTAAACATTTCTGAAGTCTTTTGCAAAAATTACATGTCAAAATAGAGTGTCAATGAAAGATGATAGATAGATAGATAGACAGATAAATAGATAATTCCAAAATGCTGCACCTGAAGGCTAAAAAGAGGCAGAAATTTGAAAGAATTTAGATGGTAAATCTGAATCTACCCAAAGGCAAGAATAGTATAGACTCTGCAGTCTAAATTCAGTTACTCAGAAAAGCAAACTCTTTGCCTACTTATCGCCATGTTATTAAAGGTGATAAAAGTCTCTGATTGTTCTCTCCACAAAAGAGTGAAAGTATCTTTCTAATCAGTATTTCTCTGTTTCCTTAAGACACATCTGTAGAAGTATGATTCTAAAGTTAATGTTCTTTCCCTTAGGATCACAAATTTAGGGATCTCCTCAGGTGGTCTCTGATACATTTAAATTAAAGGCAAAATATTATATATGCAAATATGAAATATTTTCTTCTTCTTTTTTTTTTTTTGAGTCAGAGTCTCACTCTGTCACCCAGTCTGGAGTGCAGTAGCATGCTCATAGCCACCGCAGCCTAGACCTGCTGGGCTCAGGCGATCCTTCCACTTCAGTCTTCCAAGTAGCTGGAACTACAGGAATGCGCCACCACACCTGGCTAATTTTTTAAAATTTTGTTTTATTTTATTGTCGAACCCAGGCTGATCTCAAACTTGTGGCCTCAGACAATCCTCTAACCTCAGCCTTGCAAAGTGCTGGGATTATAGGCGTGAGCCACCAAGCCTTGCTGATGTAAATATGAAACATTTTCTTTTTCTTTTTATTATAAAAATGTGAGGTACAATTCTGGGTGAGGTATACAAATGTTGATTATGCAAATACCCTTGTTAATGAGGTATGCCCCTCCTTCCCCTAGCAGTTTCCCTCAACTGCCAATCCTACCCCCACTCCCCTGACAGGTTCCCACTACTGCCAACCCCTTTCTTATAGCATTATAATTGTTCAGGGTCCACTTGTGAGTGAGAACATATGGTACTCTGTTTTTTGTTTCTGTAATAGATCACTGAGTATGATTGACTCTAAATCCAAACGAGTTGCTGCGAAGTCTATATGTTTATCCTTCTTTATGACTGCATAGTATTTTTTAAATCCAGTCCAGCTTCAATGGGCAACATGGTTGGTTCCCTGTTTTTGCTATTGTGAATAGAGCTGCAACAAACATACATGTGCAGGTATCTTTTGTGTAGAATGATTTGAGTTCCTACGGGTATATTCCCAATAGGGGA
Organism: Tarsius wallacei; assembly: GCA_963574415.1. Classification (NCBI taxonomy): domain Eukaryota; kingdom Metazoa; phylum Chordata; class Mammalia; order Primates; family Tarsiidae; genus Tarsius; species Tarsius wallacei. The sequence goes on from CAUYQG010017736.1 coordinate 25,976, forward strand.
ATTGCTGGATCATGTGGAAGGTCAATTTCTAGTTCTTTTGGAAATCGCCACACTGTCTTCCAAAGAGGTTGCACTAGTTTGCATTCCCACCAGCAGTGTAGCAGCATTCCTTTTTCTCCACATCCTCATCAGCATCTGTTGTCGTTTGTTTTATTAATGATGGCCATTCTTACTGGGGTTAGGTGGTATCTCAATGTGGTTTTGATTTGTATTTCTCTGATGATGAGTGAGGCTGATCACTGTTTCATGTGTCTGTTGACTGCCATATGTCTTCTTTTGAGAAGTGTCTATTCATGTCTTTTGTCCAGTTTGTAATGGATTTGTTTGCTTTTTCCTTTTGGCGTGATTGAGTTCCTTATAGATCCTAGATGTTAGGCCTTTGTCAGACATACAGTTGGCAAATATTTTTTTTCCCATTCTGTGGGCTGTCTCCCTGCTCTATTGATGGTTTCTTTTGCTTTGCAGAAGCTGGTCAGTTTGATAAGGTCCCACTTGTCTGTCTTATTTCTTAAGGTATGGGAATTTAGAGTTCTGAATGGGAATTGGTTGCCAGTTCCAATTTCCATAAAGATGTCTGTTGTGTTTTCTAAAATTCTTATAGTTTGAGGTTTTACATTTAGGTCTTTGATCCACTTAGAGTTAATTTTTGTGTATGGTGATAGGTAGGGGTCCTGTTTCAATTTTCTGCATGTGATCAGTCAGTTTTTCCAGCACCATTTACTGAATAGGTTCTCCTCTCCCCAGTGGTTATTGTTGGAGGCTTTGTCAAACATGTGTTGGTTGAGAAATTGAGGCTTTGCTTCTGGAATGTTTATCCTGTTCCATTGGTCTATATGCCTGTTCTTTATCAATACCAGGCTGTTTTGGTTACTGTAGCCTTACAGTAAAATTTGAAGTCTGTAAGTGTGTTACCTTCTGCTTTCTTTTGCTAAGGATTATTTTGGCTATTCGTGGTCATTTATGTTTCCATATGAGTATCTATATTGTCATTTCCAGGTCTGAGAAGAATGATGTTGGTAACTTAATGGGTACTGCATTGAATCTGTAGATTACCTTTGGTAGAATGGACATTTTAACAATGTTGATTCTTCCTATCCTTGAGCATGGAATACTTCTCCATTTGTTTGTGTTGTCTTAGATTTCTTTGAGCAGTGTTTTGTAGTTCCGATTGTCAAGGTCATTTACTTTTCTGGTTAGGAAGATGCCGAGTTATTTCATTTATTGCGTGGCTATTGTGAATGGGATTGTGCTTTTAATTTGGGTCTCTGCCTGCTTGTTGGTGTTTAGGAATGCAACTGTCTTTTGCACATTTATTCTATAGCCTGAGATTTTGCCAAAGTCCTTTATCAGTGCTAGCGGTTTTTGACAGATTCTCTTGGATTTTCAAGGTATAGGATCATATCATCAGCAAAGAGGGATAACTTGACTTCCTTTTCCTATTTGGATAAACCTGATTCCCTTCTCTTGTCTAATTGACCTAGCAAGGATTTCCAAAACAATGTTGAACAAGAGGGGTGAGAGTGAGCAGCCTTGTCTTGTTCTAGTTTTCAGGAGAAAATGTTTCTC
>CAUYQG010017738.1:0-30600 GCA_963574415.1 Tarsius wallacei
GTGGCTTTGTTGAAGGTGAATTGTCTGAGAGGCTGAGTTTTTGTTCCCAGAATCTCTGTCCTGTTCCATTGGTCTATGTGTCTATTTTTATAGCAATACCAGGCTGATTTGGTTAGTGTATCCTTGCAATAAAGTTTAAAAGAAGCATTAACATTTTATTAAGTAATTTTTTTTTTTTAGTTGGAGTCTCACCCCATTGCCCAGGCTGAAGTGCAGTGGCACACTCATGGCCACCCCAGCGTTGACCTGCTGGGCTCAGTCCTTCTGCTTCAGCCTTCCAAGTAGCTCAATTATTGTGGGAATAATTGAGTTATCCCGTGGGAAATTTCCTTTCTCAAGTAGCTACAGGCGCACGCTACCACACCAGGCTAATTTTTGATTTATTGTAGAGATGAGGTCTCACCATGTTGCCCAGGCTGATCTCAAACCCACGGGCTCAGGCAATCCTCTTGCCTCAGCCTCCCAAAGTGCTGGGATTGCAATCTTTTTTTTTTTTTTTTTTTTGAGTTGGAGTCTCATTCTGTCGCCCAAACTGGAGTGTAGTGGCCACTCCCGGCCACCGCAGCCTCAACCTGCTGGGCTCCGGCGATCCTTCCGCCTCAGCCTTCCAAGTAGCTGGAACTACAGGCGTGCACTACTACGCCTGGCTAATTTTTTGATTTATTGTAGAGCTGAGGTCTCGCCAAGTTGCCCAGGCGGGTCTCGAACCCGCGGGCTCAGGCAATCCACTCACCTCAGCCTCCCAAGACACGGGATTACAGACTGAGCCACCGAGCCCGGCTAAGGAATTGCAGTCTTGGGCCACCACATTAAGTAATATTTAAATAACTGGAAGCTTTTTGTAAGGAAGTATGAGGAGATAGAAACTTGATGCTATGCCATTAATAAAAAGAAAAATGTAAACCTCAAAACTCATCTTCTAAGAAAACAGTCATTTCTGTCCTCCAATACAATAATATTACTGGCACGCTTTTGCAGAATGCCTACGTGCAGAGGGCAAATAATTCACTCAATATCCATAACATACCTTTAGAGTCAATTTTATTATTACTGTTTTATAGAACAGAAGCCAGAGGATTAAGGTATTTACTCAGTACTTTAAAATTAGAAAGTGGAAGAAAGCTAGGATTCAAACTCAGATCTATGTGACCCCATGCTCCAAGTCTGTCTGTTATTGTATACTGTCTCCCAACAATGTCTATAATCCTGAAGACAGACAATTTTCATAAATGTGAAAATCAAAAAATTGATGCATTGATATAGTTAAATCATAGAGTTACTTATTTCCTGCAATCCAAGTTCCTCATATTGATCCACATTGTATTAAATCAAGGTGGATTTCAGATATAGTTTTAATAGACTGAGGATAAAGGTAAAAAACGTTCTCAGGTAGCAAGGTAGGGGTAAAATACATCCACAACATTCTTTTTCCCTTTTGACATCAACTCTAGAACTGATTCTCTGCAAAGACAATCGATCCGAAAAATGCTATTTTTTAAACATTTGATTGAAATGATTTCTTTATGATCATCTTAAGCCAGATATTTATTCATTTCTGACCAAAGTAGTCCAAGAAATTGATTAGACATCTTCTTTCAATTTTTCCACAAGTTGTTTCTTATTAATAAAGTTAATTTACCATACATTCGATAAGATTGTTAGGCCGTTGAAGCATGAGACATATGGCATAGCCTGTAATTTAAGGAAGTTTCTCTCGATGACTTCAGGCAGGGGAAGGGGAACTCAGATGAGAGAAGTCACTGATGCATTGGAGTTCATATTTTTTCTTTTCCAGCAAAATGAACTATTCATACATCTTTAAAACTATTACAAAGAGGATGTGCAAAGGAAAGAAAAGAAAATCAGAAAACACCCAAAATGATCAAACAAAGGAGGGAAAACAATTGGTTGGATGTGCTTAGGGTATAACAATAAATGAGGAGTCAAAGAGAAGAGAGAGTTCCAGTTTTTCATTGTCGATGTTAACTATGCAAATACACATATAAATAGAAAAGATCAGAAGAATACCAAATGCTGAGACCTCATTTGTATTAAGGCAGTAGTGTTATAAGTAATTTATTCTCCCCTGTACAATCCACATTTGGTGTGATACGGTTTGTTATTTTCCCTTTGTTATGGATGCAGTTGAAGTCCACTTTGTTTCGCTCCATAATTCCATTTTCCTCTCTCTTCCTAGAGGCAACTCTGACCATGAATTCAGGAGTGTATCCATTTAGTGTATTCTTGTACTTGAACTCCACAAATTCATGTATCTTAAAGCTATTGCATTTTAAATTTACTATAACTGGCATCTTTATCTTTCTGCAACATTTTTACAAAGCTGTATTTTAATATGCTATGTTGTTGTACATAAATTATTTTATCTATTATAACTGGTGGATTATATTTCATCATATGAACACGTCACAATTTGTTTATACAGTACTTCACTGAGGAACATATAGGTTGTTTTAAATTGTCATCGTTTCAAATGATTCTGCAGTAGTCATCCTCCTGCATTTGTAGGTGAATATAGGCAAGTTTCTCTAAGGTATTTACTTACTAGAGTTGCTAAAGATACTAAGTGAACAATTTGAGTGTTACTAGATAGTGAAAAATTATCCTCCAAAGAGGTTGTGATGATTCGTACTCTTAAAGTCATATAAAAATTTCCTGTTTCTCCATATTCGTGCCAAATAAGGTATTATTTTCAAACTGGGATTCTTGCTAATGGGTATGAACTAAATTCTCATCTTAATTTCCCTGTTTTATGTGAGGTTAGAAGTTTGCTTTCATAGGCTATTCAATTTCACTCTTCTGGATGTCTGTCATATATTTTTATCCAGTTTTTTGTGAGTTTGTCTCTTTTCTTATTGTTGAAGTTCTCAATAGTTTAGATAATACCTCTTTGTTACACCTTACCAATATTTATGATGTTTATTGGAGGATAACCTAGTTAGCAAACTATCTCCATGGAATGCTTTTTTGTATCTATTAAAATAATTTTTTTCTCTTTTACTGAAATAATGTAATTAATTGCAGTGATAGATTTTCTGATGTTAAGCCAAACTTGAAATCTTAGAAAAAATTTTAGTTGTTCTTGAGTTATTTTTAATACTAATCAATTCATTTTTCCTGTATTTTTCTTCATGAGTATGGACTATAATCTCTTAAGTGAGATTGGGCTATATTTTCTCTTATTGTTTAATCAATTTGTTCATTGATCAAACAAATTGTTAATTTCATTAACTTCTTAACATCAAAATTACACTGTCCTCTTAAAATGAGTAGAGTAATTTTTCCTCTTTTACTATTCTCTAAAGCTGTTCATGAAAACTTGACTATAAAACTATTTGGAAGGGAATAAGAAGAGAGGTGAATTGGGGCTGGGGATGGTAGAGGGAAGGATGAGAATGCGTACCATTGACAAAAGCTCTTTAATGATTTATTGGCATATTCGTTTTTCTGTTGCTTTCTCAGTCTGTGTGGTAATTATATATTTCTCTATAAATTTTCCAATTTTCTCTAAATTTTCACAGATATTGACAGAGAGCTGATCATTACATTTTCTTAGATTTCTGAAAACCTAATACTAGCTCTAGTTTTGTCTCCTTTTTTATCTTTAATTTGTACATGTGTATATATGCACTCGGGTATACCTTTTCTCATTTTTATGGTAGTCATGCTAAAGTTTGGTCACCTACCTCAGTTTTCTTTTGGTAATATTTGGTTTGTATCTTGTACACTTATCTGGGATTTTGATTTGTCTGCTACATAAAAAGTAGCATTTGGTGGTTTTAAAAATGTTCTGTTGAGTACTATCTATTTTATTGGACTAGGTTCATCTGTGTGCATTTATTGCAATTATTGACCTATTTTACTTTTCACATTATAATGTACTATGCAATTGCTATACTTGCATTTTTCCTTTTTTTCTGCCTTCTTTTTAAAAAATAAACTTTATCATTACATACATTCCTGTTCTATTTGTTGAGAAGTTAAATATTCTTTTCCTATTCTTTTTAGTTGTTACAATTAAATGTTGATGTCTACAATGAATAACGTCCAATGTTAATTAGAATCTCTATCCTGCTTCTAAATAATACAAAGTCCTGAGAATAATTCCCATAATCCTCCTCCACTATATTCCATATTATTATTTAATACTTAATTCCATCTTATTCTTAAATTTTCCCAAATTAGTAATTTTTACAGTCAGTATTTAGATTTACCAATAACTTATTCATTTATTTACTCAACATTATTTCCTACATTCTACTTCATTACTGGTTCAATTTCTTTTGACTGAAATATGTCGTTCTGATGTATTTCAGCAAGGATCTGTGAGTAGCAAACACATGTCCTGCATTCAGAATACATCTTTGCTTCTTTCTCACCCTGATTGATAATTTAGCTGGGATAGGTTTTATATTGATAGCTTTCTTTCCTTGGTACTTTAAAGCATTAGCCACCATCTCTTATCTATTGTGCTAATGAGAAGTTCATTGCCAGTCTGATTTCTGTTCCTTAGTAGATAATGTATTTTCTCTCATACAGCTTGTACATCTTTTCTTTGACTTACACTAATTTATTACAAACTGTATAAATGTGAGTTTATTGTTAGTTCTTATTACTGAAACTGCTTCAGTAGAAGGATTCATGTTCCTTTTCAATTTTAGAAAAATCTAAGTGATTATAATTTGAATATTGGCTCCTTTTCATCATTCTCCTTTCCTTTTAAAATCCATAGTATATGAATGTTAGATCTGCTCATGCTATCCTTTTTATAACTTCTTTTTAAATATTTTCTTTCTTAATTTCTCTGTGCTACATTCTGGGTAATTTCCTCAGATCTGTATAATTCATCAGTTTTATCTTCTGCTACATTTAGTCTACTTTTTACCAATACATTCAATATTTTGAGAACTGTATTTATTCAATAACTCCTTTTTCCTGTCCCTAGATCTCTTCTCTCTTTTTTCTTTTTTTTTTTTTTTTTTTGCAGTCTCTTGTTTTTACCTAATGACTTTTATTCCTTGCTTTATTTTCTTGAACAGTCAACTCATGCTTAACTTTCATGTTATTCTATTATGTAATTCTTCCATTATTTATATTGTCTGACCATCTTATTATGGTTCATCTCTTGTGTGGTTTTCAGTTTCTATCAATTTCCCTAATCTGCATATTATGTTTGTTTTTGTTTTTGTTTTTTAGAACCACAGGTGCCTTGGATTGTAGAAACATCTTTACAAAATCATTTCAGATTTGCCTTTACAGAGGGGATTTGGATTTGAAGTGCCAGTTTTAGCTTTGTGTCTCTGATATACACAGATTGTATGAATTTAAACCCCACTTCTGTACTTGGTGCTGGGTTTTCAAGTTTCTGATTTCTCATGGGTGACTCTTTCAGCTCCTGTGACCATAGTCAGATAGGAAACTTTCCTGCTCATTCCCTGGGAGTGCAGACAGACATTTCTTCAGAACTTGCTTTACAGATTGAATAGCATATTGCAATTCTGGATTTTATGCTAATAGCTCAGTTTCAGTTTTCTGTTCAGATGAGGCTATGACTCAGACTTACCTTGTGACTCAGACATTAAATCCCCAGCAACCCAGTCATTAAGTTTTCTCTTTATCTGGCCTCAATTTCCCTTTGACTGTCTTAACTACAGCTCTCGCTTGCATCTTTAATTGTGAGTTTCCTCTCTCTGTCTGGCACCTGGAAATTTTACTTTATTAATTTCTACATGTGCTATGTAACCTTTGAACAATCGTCACATTGTTATATGTTACCCAGAATTGCTATGAGTTTTGAGTAAGAATGGTATGCCTTCCACATCTGCTTGGGTCACTATACTGGCCAGACATACTTACATTACTTCTCTAATAAGGAAAAAATACAAAAAGCTTTAAAATGTGTTTAAAGAAATGTTATATCTTAAGTAACCTTTTTTTCTTCATGCTTCTCAGTACTGAATTTGAAGAACCGCATAATTATGAGGCAACAATTTCATATCGGAGGCACTCTGGCAACTCCATTAACCTGTGCACTGCAAAAGAAATTGCTGATTGTAAGTCTGCTAAGCCAATTAATATTGTAACCCTGTTTGGAATGAAAATGTGTCAAAATGGTATTTTCCCTTTTTCTAACTGTAAGTTTAAAAATGCACAGCCATTCTGTGCTACCATCTCTTTTCTTTCTTTTTTCCTATGTCTGGTCTCTTAAAAACATAAATAAATGCAGCTGAGCATCTGTGCTATCTCATGACTCCTATTGCTGCCTTCTCTTCCTCTTCTCTCCTTCGCCAATCAACTTAGCTGCTTAGCCTTTTGTAGATATGTGGGAGAGAAAATCAAGATATGGTGATTCATTTTTCTCCCTTCTCTTCCTATAGAAACTTCATCTCTCCTCTCCTGGTGTCTTTCTTGAAGTCCCCTGGTTACCTGGTGTGTGGAGAGGGAGATAACAGACCCGAGAATTAGACCTCTGTGTTCAGTCTGAAAAGGAGCAGTGGATTTTTTTAATAGATCTGACCACTGAGTCAGAGCTAAGTCTTCCTGCTTCTGGTACTGCCGATGATGCTCAGACCTTTTTTGGTGAAAAAAGAGACCCTCTCAGGTAAACAGATGAAGAAGCTGGGATTCATAGCATTTCTGCAAGTTTCAGTGTCTTTGTTCTGCCTATAGTATCAACCAATTATCTACAAAAGGCATATATTTTAGTGCTGGAATAAACACTGGTATTTATTGAGCTTGTACTATGAGCCATAGTTCTGTGTTAGGTTCCCTTTGTACATTCCCAAAAGAGTGGTTTTATCACCCCACTGTTTGAGACAAGAAACTGAAGATCAGCTATATTGAGATGCACAAGGTTACACAACTATGTAGTAGAACTATAATGTGAAACATGCTTGGTCTGTCTCTAAAATCCATGCTCTTTCCACAATTTTATGCTGCTTTTCATTCAAGAGAGTTTGGTTTCCCTAGAAGGAGGGTTAAAAAGAGATAATCTGGTTCAACTTCTTTATTGCATAGACACGAAATCCAAAGATCTGGGAAATGAAGTCATTATCCTGGATATATATACTTAGGAAGTTCTGTCCCCAGGAAATTAGGTGTTGGAGAACAATTTAAGAATCCCTCTCTTTCCTGGACTGATTTTCCCATATGGCTTATAAAATACTAGCCATAAGAAGAATGACTCCCTCTTCCCATCACCACCAAAAGGCAATGCTGCCCTATTCTCAGTGTATTTGGTCCCCTGCTTTAGATGAGGGCCTCTTAAATTCTAATGTTTATGTGTCATCCAGGGATCTTGGTAAAATGTAGATTCTGGGTCAGTAACCGGTATGGGGGCTGAGATTCTGCATTAAAGCCAGTTCCCTAATGATACAAATGCCACTGGTCTACAGACTACACTTTGAATAGAAAAGGTTGTGGGCCCCATTTGAGCCAAGTTCTAACTTTATGCCCTTCTACAAGGTGAAGAATTCACAGGGCCAAAGGGATGCTCCAATCAGAGCCTGCACTTTCTCTCTGCAAGACTCAGAATCCACCCGCCTGCAAGTGACTCATTTAAAGTTAAGTGGAATTTTGTTTCTGAGAAGATGGAGCAGAAGTCCTTTTTTCTATTCCTCCTGCTAAGTACAAGTAAAAGCTGTGGACGTTACATATGTAAAACAACATTAGAAGACTCTAAAAGGTAGAGAGGAGAAGGTAAACCAGCTAGAGACACTAGAACTAAAGGAAGAATAAGGTGGTGAGTTCCTTGGTTTTCTTGTTGCCTCATATATCTCAGTCTTGGAGGTGAAAAAGCTGGCAACCTGGAAACACCAATGGGCACAGGCCAAAAAGAGCTTCATTGAAAGCCTGATCTTTCTAGTCAAAGGACCAAAAAAGGGCAGCCTAGAAAGACAGGCTAGTCAATAACTGTCTACTCCAAACACCTCAGAAAAAAAAAAACTGTGGTCCCATCACTAACAGCAATACTGAGTAGAGAGCCTAGGATTTACCCTCATCAGGCTACAGTGATGCATGCTAACTCCTCCACTGGGATGGTGCCAGAGAAGACCAAGCAGGGAGCTAGGATTTTCATTCCCATGAGGTGATAATGAAACCCCAGCTGCAGTGTCCATGAAGACCATATGGGAAACTTAGACACCCTTTCCTCCACCTCTTGGGATGGTGTCAGAGGAGACCTGCTGGAGAGGACTGTCACAAGCACCCCAGCAGTAAAAGGACCATCTTCTTCCTAAGATGTCAGCAGAGGCCATATGAGGAACAATAACAGGGCACTCCAGCCCTTACCAGCTAGGTGTTATCAGAAGAAGCCTTGTGGAGGGCCAGAACTCCTGCCCAGTAATGATGAGAGGTTCTTTCTTCATTTGGGTATCATTGTAGACTGATTGCTTCTTTCCAAAATGAGTATGTTGAAACTTTACCCCCTAACGTGATGTATTAGGAGGTGAGGACTTTGGGAAGTAATTAGTATTACATGAGGTCATAAGGGTAGAGATCTCATGAACAAAATTAGTGTCTTTCTAAGAACCCTGAGAGAGATTGCTTGCTTTCTTCACCGTATAAGGGTACACTGAGAAGACAGCTGTCTAGGAACCAGGACGCAGATCCTCACCAAACACTGAATCTGCCAGCACCTTGATCTTGGACTTCTCAGCCTCCAGAACTGTGAGAAATAAATTTCTGTTATTTATAAGTCATCTAGTATATGATATTTTTTCCAGCTAAAGCTGAAAAGACATTTCATGTAAAAATTGAGATGGCTTGAAGTATTAGAATTTTCTGACCAACACTTTAGAATTTTTTTTTTTTTTTTTTTTTTTGAGATGGATTCTCACTTGTTGCCCAGGCTGGAGGACAGTGGCACACTCATGGCCACCCCAGCATTGACTTGCTGGGCTCTGGCAATCCTTCTGCCTCAGCCTTCCAGGTAGCCAGAACTACAGGCATGCACTGCCACACCCAGCTAATTTTATTTTATTTGTAGAGACGAGGTCTTGCCAAGTTGCCGGAGCTGGTCTCGAACCCATGGGCTCAGGCAATCCACTCACCTCAGCCTCCCAAAGTGCTGGGATTACAGGCTGAGCCACTGTGCCTGGCTTGACCAATACTTTAAAATAACTTACATAAAAATACTTTAGTGAGTAATTATGGACATAGTTGAAACAGTTGGGGGGAAAATTCAAAGAAATATAATGTCTCTACAAAGAAATATAAATGTAAAGCCCAAATGAAAATTTTAGAACTGAAAATAAAATTAAAAAAATAAAAAGTTCCATGAATATGCTCAATAGCGGAATGAAGGAGATAAAAGAATCAGTAAACTTAAAAATAAGCAATGAAAGCCGGGCTCGGTGGTTTAGCCTGTAATCCCGCACTTTGGGAGGCTGAGGTGAGTGGATTGCCTGAGCCCACAGGTTCAAGACCTGCTTGGGCAACTTGGCGAGATCTCATCTCTACAATAAATCAAAAAATTAGCTTGGCGTGGTAGCGTCTGTAGTTCCAGCTACTTGGAAGGCTGAGGCGGAAGGATTGCCAGAGCCCAGCAGGTTGAGGCTGCGGTGGCCGGGAGTGTGCCACTGTCCTCCAGTCTGAGTGACAGAGTGAGACTCCAACTCAAAAAAAACAAACAAAAACAAAAACAAAAATAAGCAATGGAAATGACCTGACCTGAACAGGGAGAAAATAGACCTAAAAATAATAACAAACAGAGCTTCAAAAAATTGTGGGACTGTAACAAAAGGTTTAACATTCATGCCATTGGAATTCTGGAGGAGAAGAGAAAGATGGCATAACTAAGAAGTGCTTGAAGAAATAGTGACTGAAAACTTCTCAAATTTGGCAAAAGACATAACATGACAGATTCAAGAAACCAAACTCCAAACAAGATAAATGCAATCTTCATGTGGAAATCTAATCAAACTTCTGAAAAGCAGAAAAAATCTTGAAAGCAGGTAGCAGGAAAGAAACAATAAGGATAAGACTAGAAAGAAGTGAAATTGAAAACAAAAACAATGGAGAAAAATCAATGAAACCAAAAGCTTGTTCTTTGAAACAAAATCAATAAATTGGCAAACTTTTAACAAGACTGACAAAGAATCAGAAAGAAGACACAAATAAACAATACCAAAAATGAAACCAGGAGATTATTATAGACCCTAAATAAGTCAAAAGGATAATAATGAAATATGAACTCTATACATATAAATTTGACAGCTAACTATAAGAATCTTAGAAAATGCAGGAGATACCCTTTATGGAAATTGGAACTGACAACAAATTCCTGATCAAAACTCTAAGTGCCCATAGCATAAGAGATAGACAAGTGGGACCTCATCAAACTGAGAAGCTTCTGCAAAGCCAAAGAAACCTTCAAGAGAGCGGAAAGACAGCCCACGGAATGGGAAAAAATATTTGCCAACTGTATATCTGACAAAGGCCTAACATCTGGGATCCACAAGGAACTCAAATGCACCGAAAGGAAAAAAACAGCCCCATTAAAAAGTGGGCAAAAGACATGAATAGACACTTCTCAAAAGACAATATACGGGCAGCCAACAGACACATGAAAAAGTGCTCAGCCTCATTCATCATCAGAGAAATGCAAATCAAAACATTGAGATACCACCTAACCCCAGTAAGAATGCCCATCATTAATAAAACAAACAACAGTTGTGAGGATGCAGAGAAAAAGGAACGCTTCTACACTGCTGGTGGGAATGCAAACTACTGCAACCTCTTTGGAAGACAGTGTGGCAATTTCTGAAAGACTAGGATTTGACCTTCTATATGACCCAGCAATCCCCCTATTGGGAATATACCCAGAGAAACTCAAGTCATTCTCCAAAAAAGATAACTGCACACGCATGTTTGTTGCAGCTCTATTCACAATAGCAAAAACACTGAACCAACCATGCTGTCCATCAAAGCTGGACTGGATAAAAATTGTGGTACATATACACAATGGACGATTATGCAGTCATAAAGAAGGACAAACATATGGACTTCGCAGCAACTTGGATGGATTTAGAGTCTATCATACTCAGTGATCTATCACAGAAACAAAGAACAGAGTACCATATGTTCTCACTCAAAAGCAGATCTTGAACAATTATTATAATACTATAAGAAAGGGATTGCCAGTAGTGGGAAACTGCCAGGGGATGGGGGTGGTGTTGGCAGTTGAGGGAAACTGCCAGGGGAGAAGGGGGTACACCTCAACAAGGCTACCTGCATAATGGACACTTGTATACCTAACCCTGAATTGTACCCCACATCTTTAAAATAAAAAAATTAAAAGTTAAAAAAATCAATTAGATTACCATATTGATAGAATAAAGAAGAAAAATCACACAATCAATGCAGAAAAAACGTGACAAAATTCAACTCCAATTCATGATAAAAATTGTCAGAAAAATCGGAATGGAGGGGAACTTTCTCAACTTGATAAAGACCATTTGCTGAAAACTTCCAACTAAACATAATACTAAATGATGAAACACTGAATGCTTTCACCCTAAAATTAGCAACAAGACAAGAATGTCTGCTCTTACCACAACACAGTACTAGAAGTTCTATCTAGTACAATAAGACAAACAATGAAAATTAAAGGCATTCACATCAAAAAAGTAAGTAATCAAATTGTCTTTATTTGGGGTGACATCATTGTCTAGGTAGAAATTCCCAAGGAATTTACCAAAACATGCACACACAAGAAAACCCTCCTGGAACTAAAAAATGAGGTTAGGTAGGTTGCAGGATACAAAATATAAGCATACACAAAAAGCACTTGTATAGAATATATATACTAGCAATGAACACATGAACATTGAAAAAGAAAAATATGACACCAACTAAAATTGCTCAAAAAAGATAAATACTTAGACTTAAGACTTACAAAGCATGTATAAGACTTAAATGCCGAAAACTTTAAAATGCTGATTAAATCAAAGAAAATCTAAATAAGTGGAGCGACGTGCCATGTTTGTGTATTAGAAGACTCAATACAGTAAAACTGACAGTAAAAATGTCAATTCTCCCAAAGTGATACATAGGTTAAATACAATTCCTATAAAAATCCAGCAAGATCTTTTGTAGATAAAGATAAGATTATTCTAAAACGCACAGAGAAAGGCAAAGGAACTAGAATAGCTAAAAACAATTTTGAAAAATTAAAATAGGAGGAAGTATTCTACCCAGTTTTAAGACTTAAAGCTACAGTAATCAAGACTGTGTGTTGTTGGCAAAGACAAATACATAGAACAAGGGAACAGAATATCCTGGGGGTATCAAAAAATATATACACATTTTACAAGATGTTTGCCATAATCAGAAGTGTCTGGATGCTGATGGTAAACACTTTGAGCACCTCTTATGATTGCAGAAGTCAAAACGTGACTTGTATTCATCTTTTGTTATCAGTGTATATTGAATATTACAATTTTCAGTTTTTTCCTTTCTTAAAATGTGTATACTTTTTTTTTTGGCACCATCTGTAGAACCCAGAAATAAACCTACACAAATATATCCAGTTGTTTTGTTTGGTTTTTTTCCGCAAAGCTGCATAAGCAATTCAACAGAGGAAAGATAGCTTTTTAACATGGTGTACAAGCAATTAGATATTAGTAGGTAAAAGAAAATAAATAAACCTCAGTCTAAGTCTCATACCTTACACAGAAGTTAACTTAAAATGGGTCTTTCTTCTTTCCCTTGCTCACCAAGGATGAGATGACCAAACGATACCTTTCTAAGAGGAAGGTGGATCTAAAGATGGAGGAGAGGAAGGAGGATGGCTTTTGCTGTTGCCATGGGTGATACTGTCTCATGAACAGTGCCAAGAAAACAGGAAAGACCCTGTTTGGATGCTTAACTCAGCACATGTGCTTTTATGAGGGTTCACTCTTTTATACAGAATGTGGCATCGGGTATGCAAGTGTCAGGCTGTTCTAGAAGCACTGCAGAATTGTCCTTAGAGGTCGCCTAGGCAAATACTTTTCAGACTGTATTTCTAGGTCCCAGGAATTTCTTGAAGGGTCTTGGAGACCTTCGGGAATATCATCAAGCAGAGTTCTTTTTATGCTCCTGAGTAATATTCCATTTAAATCAGCGAAGCCATGGTTGGAAGAAAATTTGAAAGGCATTTCCTATTGGAATGACCTTGGACAAGTTACTTACCTCTTTAGGTGTCTGTTTCCTCATCAGTAAAACTGGAATATTGGTAGTAATTATCATGAGAATTAAGCGAAATAAGGTGTTTAAATGTTTGGCATCATGCCGGCAGTCTATAAGTATAAAAAATGTTAGCTGCTTTTTATTATTGTTTTTATAATATGAATAATAATATTCATATTATAAAAGCGGTGAAGAGACTTCTCCAAGGTCACACAGGGAGTTAGGACATGGAAAAGATGCAGTGGGTCTCTTAGACATGACCATGTTATGACTATAATGACACTAGCAGTTGGGGGGTTGCTGGGGACCATCTTCAGATATTTGTCCTTTCTCTGCCAGCATGACAAAGCTATTCATGGAGAGAACACTATACAATTCTGTGTATAAAGCAAGCAAGGACTCCAGTGCTGTGGGTCACATCTTCCTGTTATAATTCTTAGTTCATTTCTGACCCCTGAGATATGCAGCCTTTTACACTATATTTATCTATCTTAGAGTAAGTTTTGATAACTTCGCTTACCATTAAAGAACCTCCAATCTGTTAAAATATCAACATTATGGATGCATTATTAATTGAATATGTATTATCTTTGTTTATTAGCCATGGCAATAAGGCTTCTTCCAAGTCTTGGTGTCATTGTTTCTAAGATAGAGTAAGTAACAATATTATCAGTCCCCAGGTGGTTAGGTGAAGCAAATGACATCATGATTTGCTGGTTATTTTACATGAATTGGGAGAGGGAAGAGGAGATTGTACAAAACAAATCCATACTAGGAGAATATGGGCAAACTACATCATAAACAGATGTTTTTAAAATATGAATAGCCAAACAAAGTTTTTAAAGTAAGGAATGGCAGAAAAAATGTTTTCATTTAAAAAGCAGTGAAAATAAAAGTGTCTAATTTCCCAAGTTGAAGTACATATTGTTAATCATCCATGTAAAATTTTAAGTCTGCATCAACAATTACATGCTGATGGTCACTCAAGAAAACCTGAGATTTCATTTATTTTTTCAATGTATTATATGTCTAGAATAATAAAGGCTTAGAAATGTGACAGTTTTCTAAACAAAAGCTTCAGGACTCCAGCAGCAAGAAAATGAAAAGAAACGGGGAGGAATCTTACTTATACACATATATTTATTAATGGCAGGAAGAAAACTTTTATAAGTAACTTCTAAACAAAGAAAAACCAAATAAGGTTTTTTGTGGAAAAACACACTATTTTCTATACAATGCCTGGTGCTCTGCTAGGTGTATTACACTTCTTACGTCAGTCATTTCCTTTCATCTCCCCATTTTGTAAGGCAGGTACCAGTTGGCCTAGTTTCACAGATGAACAAGCTGAGGTTCAAAGAAATAAAGAAATTTGTCTAAAACCCCCTATGAACGAAGTGGCAGAACTGGGTTTGAACTCAAATTCTTGTCACTACTTGTATTTGTTAACAAAGTCGTGTACCACAAAATGATGTTTCAGTCAATGATGGGCCACATATATGTCAGTAGTCCTATCAGATTATGATGCCATATTTTTACTGTATTTTTTCTGTGTTTAGATATGTTTAAATACATATTGACCATTGTGTTACAATTGCGAACAGTGCTCAGTACAATTACACGCTGTACAAGTTTGTAACCTAGGAGCGACAGGCTCTACCATACAGCCTAGGTGTGTGGTAGGCTGTGTTTGTACAATGACAAGATCACCTGTCACATCTTTCAGAATGTATCCTCTTCATTAAGCGATGCGTGACTATAATTAAGGTTGGTGTCATGTCATTAAGTGAAATCCACAGAACTACTGGAAAAATCAAAAGGTATTTGAGCCTTTGTTGGCGAGCGCCTCTTTTCAAGCTGTATTTAAGGAAACAAAACCCTTGTGAAGCAAAAATACTTTGGGGCATGATACGGAGTTCGTTTTGTTGACGTAGAATTTAGTTAGCTTTTTATTCCTTTCCCTTTCTTTCCAAGTTTGCCTTCTGATTGCTATCACTAAGTTCCAGTACTTTCTTTGAAGCATAGAGTGTGTATCTATTGACCAAAACAGGAAACAGAAAATAGCTTCATATGTTTTCGTTGATTGTAAACTCCATCCTGGAAATCCCCACAGTAATGAAAATTATATTTATATATATTTATATAATATTTACGTAATCAATGAGCTCATAATTTCCCAAGCCATGCAGATAGAACCTTGCATAGATTGATGTTCTAAAGGTGAGAAGACTGAACTCTGCAATTTTTCATAATTGCTTTCATCACAGGTACTATAAGAAATGAGTGATAAACTGCCTTGAAATAACTTTCTTGTGTTTATCTTAGCAACTTATGACGTCAGAATTGAAGAACTTCAAAAGGTATTGTTTCCTTTCTCTTTCATATGTTATAACTAAAAGTAGAACAAGGGGTACAGGATTGATTCTAAAGTAGTTTCTTTTATGAGGGAGAAAAAGTCTTTGTTTTCAGTTTCCCTCCCATTTCTGAGGCTTCCTCAGACTCCAGCTTCTGAGAGTCTGAACCCTGAGCCTTGCAGTGTCAGTGACCAAAAAACGTGTAACAGGATCAAAGATGGTCCTAATCTATTTCCAGCCCCTTATTTATGGTGGCCAGCACCAACTATCCTCTAATAACTGTGCCTTCAGAGAGGAGTTCTTTGACACAGTCCAAAACTTGTATATCCTGAGTTTTCTAGAAAATGACCACATCCCTTAAGGCAAGCTTCTGGGCCTGTGGGCGGAGCCCTAGTTGCCACCTGAAGGCTAGATAGCAACCTGATTAGAGCCCCAGCAGAATCCCTGCTAACCTCAATCCCAGCTCCTGGCTATGTGATCCTGAGTCTCCATTTCCTTACCTGTAAAATGGGGACAATAAAGTGCCCACACTTGGGGTCCTTGTGAGGATGAAAACAAGATAAATGAAGGTTAAAAAAAAAAACATATTAGTAAGTGCTTGGAACAGAGCATTTTACTTCTCAGAGACTGAACTCTGTCCTCTGTAAAATTGTGTATCCTCCAAGAGGACAGGAAGCATATCTTGTGGTTACTGTATCTATGGTAGTAGATGCTCAGTAAATTAGGGGGCCAGTGCCTGTTTCACTGTATTTCTGGGTGTCAGGCAAAATATGTAAACACCTAGTATAGTGGCTGGCTCACAGTAGGCGCTTACCTAGTGTTTTAATGGAGTCAGTTAAGATTCTACTCTTTTGTTGCTAGGTATATTTCATCTAGATCCTTTGTCTCTCAGTTTCAATTGTCTTAGGCTTGCTGGTAAGGTTTATTCATTTGTGGATACACTTTGTAGCTAGAAAAATACAAATTATTATTCCTATTAAGGGGAGTAGAGTCTATTAAAATGCTTCACTTACCTGGCAACATCAACAAATAATAAACTGTTCTGCACAAGTGAGTTCTCCAAATAACTGAATTTTATCCCATTCGAATAAAAAAGAATAAAAGTATGTTTAATTTTTAAATCTTTTAATTCTCAGACATTTGTGTTTATCTCTGTATTTTGTAGTTCAGTGAGAGGAATCTGATTTCATTTTTTCTTGATGACTTGGATAGGGGCTTTCTTTGAATGGGAACTTTCTTGAATAGGGATTGGGTGAACATGATTCATGCTCTTTTAATGAGCGACGCTTGAGCCCTTGTAGAAGAGCTAGTTGCCGGCCGGGCACAGTGGCTCATGGCTGTAATCCCAGTATTTGGGGAGGTGGAGGTGAGAGGATTGCCTGAGCCCAGGGAGTTGAGACCAGTCTGGGCAATTGATGAGACCTCCTGTCTACAATAAATCAAAACAATTAGCTGGGTGGGTTGGTGCACACCTGTGGTTCCAGTTACTTGGAAGGCTGAGGCAGGAGGATCACCAGAGCCCAGCAGGGCAAGGCTGCAGTGACTGTGAGTGTGCCACTGCACTCCAGTTTGGGCGACAGAGTGAGACTCTGACTCAAAAAAAAAAAAATTGCCTTCTGTGTTCTCCTTAACGGAAAATCAAGTCTGTTTTCTGTAATTGTTTCCTTTTTTCTTTCTGCTGTCCATATCCTTCGCATGCACGTGTGTGTGTGTATATATATAGATTCTTTCATGTGGTCCAGTATGTGCCAAGTTCCCATTGTATGCCAGGCACTTGTACATACATACAGGTGGTCATTATAGTTATCTTGTGAGCTGTTGTCACTGCTTTCAGATTACAGATAAGAACATTAAGGCTCAAAGAGGTTAAGTAAACTTTATTTATTTATTTATTTATTTATTTATTTGAGTCGGAGTCTCACTCTGTCACAGGCTGGAGTGCAGTGGCACATTCACAGCCACCCCAGTGTTGACCTGCTGGGCTCCAGCAGTCCTTCTGCCTCAGGCTTCCAAGTAGATGGAACTATAGGCACATGCTACCATGCCCAGCTGAGCCACCGAGCCCAGTCAAGTAAACTTTAAATAATATAGCGGAGGTATAAAGCAAGGTCTATCTGCCAGGGCTGCATCTAATTTGCTAGAATTATATGTAAAATAACCGATAGTCCCTGAGTGAAGACCTGCAGAGCTGACCTCAGAGAAGGGTATAATGAGCTATTATGCCTGGATTTTTTTTTGGGGGGGGTGGTTAGAGTTGGAGTCTCACTCTGTCACGTAGGCTGGAGTGCATTGGCACACTCATGGCCACCCCAGCATCAACCTCCTGGGCTCCAGCAATCTTTCTGCTTTAGCCTTCCAAGTAGCTGGAACTACAGGTGCATGCTACTATGACCAGCTATTTTTTTTTTAATTGTGGAGATGAGGTCTCACCAAGTTGCCCAGGCTGGTCTCGAACCCACAGGCTCAGGCAATTCACTCGCCTCGGCCTCCCAAAGTGCTGGGATTACAGGCTGAGCCACCAAGTCCGGCCATATGCCTGGATTTCGTACAGCATTTTAGATACTTTAGATATTTTCTTTTTCTTCTTTTTCAGGATTCTTGGCTAGATCCCAAAGAATGAGTAATATCAGATATGTGACCACTAAATGAATGAGGGGCTACATTGTGATCATTGGGACATAATTTTGATGGAAGCCAAATCTAGTTCATGCAAGAGCTGAGTGGTACTCAGAGGGCACATGATCAGTGAAGAAAGGAGAAATCCCAGCATCACTTGCACACTTCTGAATACCAATTTTGCCTGCTGAAACATTGCTCAAATACCACAAATTCATATTTCCTCATATGATTTAGAAGTTATTTATTCTACAGCTATATTCCTGAAAAGGTGTGCAGATGACAGTTTATTTTTCTGAGTCAAGTCACATTCCATTGGGCATGCCCTATAATCTCAGAAATGCTTATTTTCTTTTCTGATTGATCTTCAACCCCAATGCCAATGGTTCCTGGAACTTTCTGTTGTCAGTGTCTGCCTGTGCTGTTTACTGAGACCGCATCCCCCTCACTTTTTGGTCAAGTCTCTAATGATCTATAACCAAACAACAGAGCCTGGTTTAGGTTTATTTTTGAAAATAACCATTTTTCTCTTCACTTTCAGCCTTTGAGGAGTTGTCTCCATCAAGAACTTAGGTGAGTGTTATTGTCAAAAGGAAAAGCATTATTCCAACCACTGACCCTCTAATGACTGAATTAGCTTTCCTCTATGGACTGGCTATGTTTTCAGTGCCTGACCTGGTTTAGTTTTCTCACCACATTGCAAGGTGCCTGATACAAAGAAAATGACCCATGAATCTGGCCTGTCTTCCCCTTCCCATGATATGGTAGGTTCACGTCAAATGATTACTTCATCAGTTACTGAGCTTTTACCCAGATCGGACACTGCTAGATTCTGACATACAGAGATGAACAGAATATATTTCCTATCCTTGGTTTGAGATGGGAGGAGAAGCCAGGGTGGTTGAGGTCTTACCTGGAAGGAAAAATAACCAAATAAATAGGAAATTATGATGTTATATAATCACTGCTATGGAAGTTGTTAAAACACAGAGATGAGGCAGGAGAACCAGGCTGGAGGCTGTAGAAGTGCTTTACTTGAAGAGTGACACTTGAACTGAATCTTGAAATAAGTATAGGAGCTGGGCTTGGTGGCTCAGCTTGTAATCCCGTGCTTTGGGAGGCAGAGGTGAGTGGATTGCCTGAGCCCGCGGGTTCGAGACCCGCCTGGGCAACTTGGCGAGACCTCATCTCTACAATAAATAAATAAATAAATCAGCCGGGCATGGTAGCGCATGCCTGTAATTCCGGCCACTCAGGAGGCTGAGGCGGAAGGATCGCCGGAGCCCAGCAAGTTGAGGCTGCAGTGGCCGGGAGCGGCCACTGTACTCCAGTCTGGGCGACAGAGTGAGACTCCAACTCAAAAAAAAAAAAGAAAGAAAGAAGTATAGGAATTGGCCAGATGAAAACGATAGGACTTATGTTCCAGGGACAAGGAAAAGTGTAAGCAGAGATATACAGTATTGACGAGTAAGGCAAGTTCAAGAATCTACACATAGTCTGATTTGGCTTGAGCATAAAGTATAGTGTGGAAGCAACAGGAACAAAACTGGGGAAGCATGGGAAGCGGGATCCTGAGGGCCTGAACTCTCTAATGAGTCACTTAGACCAGCCCTGTCTTACAGACATGTAATTCAAGCCAAGTATGTAATTCAACATTTTTCTAGTAGTCATTAGTAATCATTCTTTAGTAGCCATTTAACCTCACCTGTGAAAAGAAACAGATGAAATTAATTTTAATAATGTATTTTCTTTAATCAAACTCATCCAAAATATTTTTCCACTTTTTTTTTAAATTGGAGTATCACTCTGTCACTCAGGCTGGAGTGCCATGGCACACTCACACAGCCACTCCAGCATTGACCTGCTGCCTCTGATGATCTTCCAGCCTTCCAAGTAGCTGGAACTACAGGTGTGCACTACCATACCTGGCTAATTTTTTTGATTTATTATAGAGATGCGGTCTCGCCAAGTAGCCCGGGCTGATCTCGAACGTGTGGGCTCAGGCAATCCACTCACCTCAGCCTCCCGAAGCGCTGGGATGACTGGCTGAGCCACCGAGCCTGGCCTATTATTTCAATATGTAATAAATATCAGAATTATTAATCAGGTATTTTATATGCTCTTTTTTTATGCCACTCTTCAAAATCCAGGTGTATCTTATACTTACAAACACATTTCAGATGTTCAGTAGCTACCTGTGGCCAGTAGCCACTGTACTAGACAATACAAATTCACACTTTATCCTATAGGTAAAGAAGCCACAAAATAATTTTGGTTTTGTTTTTAGAGATGAGTTCTCACTATGTTGCCCAGGCTGATCTCGAATTCCTGGACTCAAGTGATCCTCCTGCCTCAGCCTCCCTAAGTGCTACAATTACAGGCATTTGCCGCCACATCTGACCAGACAAAAGAGTTGGGGTTTTTTGTTTTTTGTTTTTTGTTTTTGCGTTGGAGTCTCACTCTGTCACCCAGACAGGAGTGCAGTGGCCGCTCCCGGCCACCGCAGCCTCGACCTGCTGGGCTCCGGTGATCCTTCCGCCTCGGTCTTCCGAGTAGCTGGAACTACAGGCGCGTGCCACCATGCCCGGCTGATTTTTTGATTTATTGTAGAGATGAGGTCTCACCCAGTTGCCCAGGCAGGTCTCGAACCCGCGGGCTCAGGCAATTCACTCACCTCAGCCTCCCAAGGCGCGGGATTACAGGCTGAGCCACCGAGCCCGGCTGACAAAAGAGTTTTAAAGCTGACACAGCGTACCCTCTCCCTCATGATATTTATAAAAGTAATAATATTAAATTTACTTCAGCAGTTATTTATGAAGGTATGTAGACACTGTTGCATAGGGACTGGGGGATAGGAAGGTGGAGTACAAAGGACAAGTAGGTAAATGGCAGTCAAATGCCTTTGGAAAAATAACAGCCATGTGCTATGGGAACAGAAGAACTGGATAATTCTAACTCAGCAAGTGCTTTGATGAAGAAAATGATACCAACAATTATTGAGGCTCTACTATGTGCTATGAGCAATGCTAGGCTTTTGAAATTTTTATCACATTTCATTCTCATGGCAACTGTTGAGATTTGTATTGCCATCTTTCCTTTATAAATAAAAAAAACTTAATTTTAGAGGGATTAACTTTAAGCTTTAGGAGGAGATAGAATGAGGGTTAGAACCCAGGACTCACTTTACGGTTCCTGTTTGTCACAGAATAACTAGTCTCTGACCTTAATGGTGGACAACAGTGCTCAGTGACGGAATGAATGAATAAGACTCCTTAAAGCTCTTTCTCGTTGTCTTTCAGAATAGTTTGATGTTTCTCCCTTGATGTTTCTTTTTTTTTTTCATGACCACTTCTTCTGATTATCTTCTTTCTCCGCCTTCCATATAAATGTGATAGCAGAAGAACTGTAGGGCAATCTAGCTCATTATAAAGCCAGAGGCAGAAGTTCCCACATGGATGTTGATGTTATCCAGCATTCTGTCCTTGGCTCTTTCTGTTTTTCATTACACTCCTCACCTTGACCCTCACACGCTTCTCTGCTACAGCTGTTATCCATATCCTGGTGCAAGTCAGTGATTCGTGTCAGTAGGGAATACTGGGTAAGTACCTCTCTATGCCCAGCAACGTGCTGTTCCTACCATGGGTTACACAGCATCAATGCTGGAGATACACACGTGTTTAAGATAGTCCTGCCTCTTTATAACTTGATTTCTAGGTCATTGACAAAGCAAAGTAGAGGAATTGGAGATAGATGACCTATAGAGAGATGTATTATAATGCAATACAGAAGGACGATGTGTTAGGGGAGCAGAGAAGGTATGACTGCTTGGTAGAATCATGGAAAGATTCTCAGAGGTAAGATGTTTAGACAAATCAAAAAGTGTTGTATTTACCAGTAATATAAGATGCATAAGGTATGTCTGACAAAAGAAATAGCTAATAAAGACGGAGAGTTGCTCAAATAGTGTGGTGGGTTTAAGGAATTATGAATGTCTCGATTCAAGCAAAAGTGGAGGGAAAAGGCAGAAGCCAGATCACAATGTAACTTAGATTAAATCCCATGGGCAATGAGATGTTAGATGTTAGGCAGGAATTAACACTCTGGCATTGACTAGAGCAGGCAGAAGCTCAGGGAAGTTATTTACATGGTTGATCTGATCCTGATCCCCTCATCTTTAAAAAAAAAAAATGCATATCTATTTAAATCCATCTTTCTAATTTTTTTAATTTTGGAGCAGTACACTAGCCTCTGAGCACTCTAAGCTTTACTTTTTTTCTGATATTTTTTTATGTTTCAGCCCTAAAAGTGAAAGTGAAGGCAAAAGAATGAAGGAAAAAGAGTCATGTGAATTGGGACCTCAAAAAACAGAAAAGGATCCATATCCAAACCATCCTTTCAAGGTACCTGTGTCCTAGTGTTCCTGGCCAAATGGTACAGTTTAGGCATACAGCAGATAGGTTCATGGGGGTGACTTTTTAAGGCCTGAGACATGCAGCTCTTCAGAGAGACTGAGTTAGAAGACACAACAGGTGTTGGGTATCTTATCGAGAAAATGAATGTGACAATGACACTAAATTCTATTCCCCAATTTCCCACTTTTTAATTTTTTATGTGTGTGTGATGATTCACGCCTGTAATCCCAGTGCTTCAGGAGGCTGACCCACTTTTTAGCCTTGAAGCAGGTCAGGGACTAGATTAAGTTCAGCAAGGCACCCAGGGTGCAAACATAAAGCAACACTAACTTAAAGGTGCTGTCCTAGCTCTTGCCTGACCCTGGAGTGAGAGCTGCCTTAAATGTTGTGCTCCAAGGCCCTGCTCAGAGCAGTGACTTGTCTCCAAGTTCAGTCATCTCATCTGTAAAATGAGAATAAATAATCCTACCCACCATCCCCCATCCCAATTCTACCTTGTTTGTGATTGTAAATTGAAATAACATGCATGAAAGTGCTTTTAAGCTACCATAAAAAAATGAAATATATTCTTGTTTCTAGCAATATTAAACATTGTGAATGTGTATGTGTATCCATATCCAACTGATCACATCCCCTTCCAAGTTGTTAGGTGGTGAGAGGCTTAAAGAATAGATACCATTACACAACCATAAGGAAGGACAATTATAAACTTCACAGCAACCTGGATGGACTTAGAGTCTATAATACTGGGCGATCTATCACAGAAACAAAGAACTGAGTATCACATGTTCTCACTCATAAGTGGACTTTGAACTATTATCATGATACTATAAGAAAAAGATTGGCAGTAGCAGGAAACTGTGGGAGTGTGGAGGGGATGCGGGATTGACAGTAGTGGGAATCTGCAGGGGGAGGGGGCACACCTCATCAACAAGGGTACCTGCATAAGGAACATTTGTATATCTAACCCTGAATTTTATCCCCATATCTTTAAAATAAAAAAATTAAAATTTGAAAAAATAAATAAATAAAAATACATTTAAAAAAAAGAATAGATATCACCTGTGCTACTACTGGAACTTAAAATGCTATTAATAACCTGTCTGAGATGTGCCTATTAATATGCAAATGTCCCAGTGCCATCTGCAGGGCTAGGGTAAATCAAACAGTGTGTTAAGTGTGTGGGCCTGAACTGGTGGGTAGGCCCACAGGCCAGGCTAGACCATGTTATGTTGGATGTTTAAAGAGTATCAGAAAGCAGCATAATTCAAATAATAGAGTAAGTTACTAATTAAGAAAGAATCCAGAGTCAGGGGAGTGGCATTGGAGGTCAAGGCCGGAGTACAGGGGCAAGGCCATAAATGAATGGTAAGGCTAGAGATCAGGAAGGGTTTGCTCAGGAGTATATGAGAAAGGCAGTAGAGAAACGTGACAAAGGATATTGGTCATGAAAAAGCACAGTTCTGCTTTTATTCAATGCTGGCTAAATGGCATGGGCCAAATATGGGGTCAGACTACCACCAAAGGGTCACTTCTTCTATAGAGTGGGTTTGAGTTTCAGAAATTGTTAAATGTTACTTAGAATATACTAGATGAATGAGAAAACCACATTCATTAGGGAACTACATTGAAGGATGGTGGTCACTATATTTGTGTGAAATATTGACTTTATTACTTTCTTGTCATTTTTCTCAATTTAAAAATTTCATTCTTGGCTACATAATTTTAAAAAATGTTTCTCCTTTTGTTCTCCTCACAGTGTGCCCAACATCCCATCAAAAACTCAGAATAATTCATGTCATATATTATTAATTAAATTAGCTTTTTCCAAGTACTTTCAAATGCATTATCAGAGTCAACCCTCTTTTCTACTCTATTGTAGTCATATAGAATAAGAACAGTGACCTTTCTTTCATTTCATTGGACAATTAGAAACAGATGGCCCCAAATTTCTTATTTTATTTTTCTCCAGTGTCTTTTCTTGACAGACTATCCAGATTTGTCTGAAATATAAGTCTGATCAGGTTTCTCTCCTATCTGACTCCCTGTGATCGAGAAATAAAATTCAAACCCTTTAACTTGCGTGCAAGACCCTTCTTAACTCGGCCCCATCCTCTGTCTTCTCAATCCCATCGCCTGTCTTTCTTCCCCATCTTCTCCCTGCTTTTTCCTCAACTCTTGACTCTTATTAGCCTTCATGCCACATTTGTAAAGACACTAACACTTGTCCAAATAGCCTATAACTTTGCAAGTGCTGATTTCTCTGCCAGATACCCTTTTATCCTCTCTATCAATCTCCTATTGAAATTTTAAAAAATACGGTTGTTTAATAAAACCTACTTTTTAAAGTCTTCTCCAAGAGAACCTCCCCATCCTGTCTGTTTCCATAGCAGTGATCAATTCTGTTGTAAATAACACTCGTCATGTTGTACCCTCATGATCATTTGCATACATTATCTCCATGATCAGTGTGTAGGACCCTCTGTTCCCTGGATTCTCTACTTTCAGAGATTAGCATGTTGTTTTGCCTTCAGTGAGTGTTTCACAAATGCTAGAGGGAGAGAGTACAGAAAGAAGTGAGAAGGAACAGAAGACTAGTGAATGGGAAGACAAAGTATAGGCAAAAAGAAGGAAAGGAGAAGGAATACACAGCATCCCTTAGTGCTTAAGAGAACAGGATTCCAGGGTCAATCTCTGCCTAAATAGATTGCTAACTATGGGACCAGAAACCAGTTTGTTAAGCTCTCTAAACTCTTTATCAAGAGGACTAATGATATTCTCCTCATGGCGTGTCATGATGATGAAGTGAGGTGGAACATATAAAGAGCCTGCCCTATAGTCAGTGTTCCATTACATCCTGACTGCCTCTTGTGGGCTGCCTCTGTGCCAGGCATTCAGAGGTTGATGAAAGACACGGTCTGCACCCTCAAGACACTTAGATCTGGTAAAGCAGCATTAAGTAAATGATAAACCATTTTTGTCAATGAGGAATAAATGAACGAAAAACAGCATGAGAAAGCAAAGAACTGATTAGGTAAGTTAGAGCCCTGAGGTGCTCTCCCTGCTGCTTATTTTTAGGTAGATGCCTGTAAAAGGACACCTGGAGAAATCAAGATGACCCAAGTTCACAGAGGCAACAGGAGCCTGCTGGCTGAGAAGCAGGATGCCGTGGTTGACATCATCCAGATGAAGGCATGCTCTGAGGGCCTAAAGATGAACAGGCACTCCCAAGGCCACTGTAAGTTGCATTTCTTTCTGATCCTCTTCACCACTGCCAGACTGCTTTAAAGTTAAGCATGGCCAATATTTTAATTTATTTTACAAATTTTTGTTGAACAAGTAACTTGCTCTAGTGAGGTAGCTGTGCAGTAGTGGAAAGGACATTGAATTTAGAAGCAGAAGACTTGGGTTCAAATCTAGGCTCTAATACTTACCAGTTATGTGGCAAGGTCCATACTCCTGCAGTGTAATTTCTTCACTTATGAAAAGGGATCATACCATATGGACCTCACAGGCCTTTTTTGAAGGCAAAATCTGACTGTAAGTCATATGATAGGTACTCAGTGAATGTTTGTTTATTTTTCTTTTTGTATCTGCCAGATCCTGTTTTCTTTGTAGGCCCAAATCATTTATACATTAATGGTATACTGTGGTATCATTGGTTGACTTTATTAAGTTTGCATTTCACCGTCATGTTAGCCTGGACTCTTGATTAAAGCAACTGTAATCACATTATACTGTGCTAAACACACACACACAAAAAGGAGGTTTACCCAGCAAAAATTCTAGTCGTGATTTGATCGAGGGAAACAAACAATATCATAGGGATTCAGTATCGCTCTTTCTACTCCTGGTTTTGCTTCTTTCTGGGTTGGCTCCATTTTCAGGCAAATTCTACCCTTGTGGAGGAAAGTTGGCATCCAGCAATGACAGGCTTACAGCCTGGATCCCCCTTAGGGATCCCAGAGAAATATTAGAAATCTTTATCTTCCTACCAATTTTAAGAAAAGACCAAGATCTGAATCTTATTGGTTTTGGTTGGGTCACGTGCTGTCCCTGAACTAATCAATAGGATAAAAGATAGTATGCTCTGATTGGTCCAGCCTGTGTCTTTTTTTTTTTAAAGCAGGATTTATTAAGAAGACAGAAAAGCTCCCTCAGTGGGAAGGTACCCAAGCAGGATGCCCCAGCCTGTGTCTTAAATGCACCTCTGGAGCTGAGGATAGAGTCAGGGCTATCAAAACTATATATTTATAAGACTGAAGGATTTCCCAAAGAAAACCAGATAGCTGTTATTAAAAAATTTTAAAAATTTAAAAATTAAAGATGCTGAGTAGTAAAGAAAACAGGTATTCACTCTATCCAAATAAGTCCTGGCAAGTCACTAATACTTCATGTGTTACCATCAGAATTATGGAAAGAGAAAATTCTCAGTGATCATAAGACTGATTCAAGGTCCCTTAAGTGGCCTGCAGCAGCCTCGTTCACCTCATCTGCGCTATACACCTCCTTTCCTGCCTACTTTCTGCTCTGCTCTCAGTATACTGACCATGTCATATGCTTACATCACCCTATAGTTTTGCTTGAGCTTTTTATGGCACACTCTACCTTCTGGTACCCTATTCATCCTTCAAGATCTATCCCAAAAGCTATTTCTTCTGATGCCTCCCTGACCTTCAGTATACCTTTCTCTTTCCCACTCACCAGAAACCAACATTTTTCACTCCTTTCTGTTTCCATGACATTTAAACAGCAACAGAATGACCTCAGAAATAGGATTTGAAGTCAACAATTTCTGAGACCCAGGAACACTATATACCAACCTTGTCATCTTGGGAAATGTACTTACTTTGTTGTGTAAACACTTTGCTAATGTATGTAAAGTGTCTGGTTTATATGTTAAATAATTGTTAGTTCATGTTATTTTCTTGTTTTGCAAAATTATAGCATGATTTATGTAATAAGTCATGGTTTATATGTTGTCTTCCATGACACACTATGGGTACCTTGAGATCAAAGATCATTTGGTGTTTTTCTCTGCTTCTCTGTAACCTCGCACAGTGTCTGTCACACTAGAGATACCCAACAATATTTTGTTGAAAAAGGAATATAAGAGTACATCAAAATACCATGTCTAAAAATATTATATAGATAATATGAATGACTCTCCTGACTGAAACAGGTAAAGTGAATAATAAGTTTTTAAAAACACTCATCAAAGTATCTACAGACTTGATATATAAAGTATCCACAGACCTGTAACCAGAAAATCTGGGAGGTGAGTGCCAAAGCTAGCTTTAGCCTTGAGGGTTTTTACTGAACTCTGCATTTCTATTAATTCCCACTTTATCCCAGGTTTCAAATAATTCTCACAAAATGTTCTTTAAAAATTTATCAATTGATAGTCAAAAATAACCAAACACACAAGGAAACAACTCACAATGAATGAAAACTAGCAGACCCAACCTACAAGAGATTGAAGAAATTAGAATTATCAAGGAACATAAGTTATTTAATATCTTTTTAAAATAAACAGTCAAGTTATACCTCTTTGTTAATGATATGATCCTATAACTTGAAAGTCCAAGAGAATCTGTCCAAAACCTGCTTGCACTGATAAAGGACTTTGGCAAAGTCTCAGGGTACAAAATAAATGTGCAAAAGACAGTTGCATTCCTATACACCAACAACAAACAGGCAGAGACCCAAATTAAAAGCACAGTCCCAGCCGGGCTCAGTGGCTCAGCTTGTAATCCCGCGCATTGGGAGGCTGAGGTGAGTGGATTGCCTGAGCCTGCGGGTTCGAGACCCACCTGGGCAACTTGGTGAGACCTCATCTCCACAATAAATCAAAAAATTAGCCGGGTGTGGTAGTGCGCGTCTGTAGTTCCAGCTACTTGGAGGGCTGAGGTGGAAGGATCGCCGGAGCCCAACAGGTCGAGGCTGCGGCGGCCGGGAACGGCCACTGCACTCCAGTCTGGGTGACAGAGTGAGACTCCAACTTAAAAAAAAAAACAAAAAACAAAAAAACAAACACAATCCCATTCACACTAGCCACCAAAAAATTGAAATACCTTGGCATCTTCCTAACCAGAGAAGTGAAAGACATTTACAATGAGAACTACAAAACGCTACTCGAAGAAATCCAAGAAGACACAAACAAATGGAAAAATATTCCATGTTCATGGGTAGGAAGAATCAACATTGTTAAAATGTCCATCCTACCAAAGGCAATCTACAGATTCAGGGCAATACCCATTAAATTACCAACATCATTCTTTTCAGACCTGGAAATGACAATACAGAAATTCATATGGAAACATAAATGACCATGAAAAGTCGAAACAATCCTTAGCAAAAGAAACAAAACAGGAGGTATCATACTTCCAGACTTTAAACTTTACTACAAGGCTACAGTAATCAAAACAGCCTGGTATTGGTACAAGAACAGGCATATAGAATAATGGAGCAGGATAGAGATTCCGGAAGCAAAGTCTCAATTTCTCAACCAACTCATTTTTGACAAAGTCTCCAAAAATAACCACTGGGGAGAGGAGAACCTATTCAGTAAAGTTGCTGAGAAAACTGGCTGACCACGGGCGGAAGATTGAAACAGGACCCCTACCTATCACCACACACAAAAATTAACTCTAATGGATCAAAGACCTAAATGTAAAACCTCAAACTATAAGAATCTTAGAAAACTTTGAGAATCTTAGCAAACTATAAGAAACTTAGAAAACTATAGGAATTTTAGGAACACCCTTATGAAAACTGGAACTGGCAACCAATTCCTGATCAGAACCCTAAGTGCCCATACCATAAGAATTAAGATAGACAAGTGGGACCTCATCAAACTGATGAGCTTCTGTAAAGCAAAAGAAACCTTCAAGAGAGCCAAGAGACAGCCCACAGAATGGGAAAAAAATATTTGCCAACTGTATATCTGACAAAAGCCTAACATCTAGGATCCACAAGGAACTCAAATGCACCGAAAGGAAAAAAAAAAAAAGCCCCATTAAAAAGTGGGCAAAAAACATGAATAGATGCTTCTCAAAAGAAGATATACGGGCAACCAACAGACACATGAAAAAGTGCTCAGCCTCACTCATCATCAGAGAAATGCAAATCAAAACATTGAGATACCACCTAATCCCAGTAAGAAGGCCCATCATTAATAAAACAAATAGATGTGAGGATGTGGAGAAAAAGGAACGCTTCTACACTGCTGGTGGGAATGCAAACTAGTGCAACCTCTTTGGAAGACAGTGCGGTGATTTCTGAAAGAACTAGAAATTGGCCTTCCATATGACCCAGCAATTCCCCTGTTGGTCATATACCCAGAGGAACTCAAATCATTATACAAAAAGAACCTGCACACGTATGTTTGTTGCAGCTCTATTCACAGTGGCAAAAACATGGAACCAACCATGCTGCCCATTGAAGCTGGACTGGACAAAAAAAATATGTGGCACATATACACAATGGAATATTATGCAGCCATAAAGAATGACAAACATATGGACTTCGCAGCAACTTGGATGGATTTAGAGTTGATCATACTAAGTAGGTGATCTATCACAGAAACAAAGAACAGAGCACCATATGTTCTCACTCATAAGCAGAGTGCCATATGTTCTCACTCATAAGCGGACCTTGAACAATTATCATAATACTATAAGAAAGGGATTGGCAGTAGTGGGAAACTGTCAGCGGGGTGGGTAGGATTGGCGGTTGAGGGAAACTGCTAGGGGTACCTGCATAATCCACGTTTGCATACCTAATTGTACCCTACATCTTTAAAATAAAATTAATTAATTAATTATTAAACAGACAAACAATGTGTACAGGGAATCGCCATTTTAAAAAACTTGAAGAAGAAAACATAATAATTGATAAGTTGTTATAAAATCCAATGATTGAATTATAAATCACATTACCTACAGCTAAAGAGGAAATTAGTGAACTAAATGAGAAACCTAAATGTGGACAAGACTATGGGATGGAAAAGAGATGAATCTAAATAAATTATT
>CAUYQG010017742.1:0-61517 GCA_963574415.1 Tarsius wallacei
TCTGTCTTGATTTCTGTGTTGACCCAGAAGTTGTTCAGCATCACATTGTTTAATGGCCATGTCTTTGCGCATTTTGGTGAGAATCTTGTTGGTGGTGAGGCTTATTTTTATTGCTCTGTGATCCGAGAAGATGTGTGGTATTATTTTGATCATTTGAAATTTGTTCATGCTTGATTTATGTCTGAGAATGTGATTGGTCTTGGAGTATGTACCATGTGCTGATGAGTAGAATGTCTACTCAGTTGATATAGAGGGAGTATTCGGTAGATGTCTATTAACTCTGTTTTACTGAGCATCGAGTTAAGGATCTGGATCTCCTTTTTGTTTTTTTGCCCTGATGATCTTTCTAAAGTAGTCAATGGGGTGTTTTATCTCCAACTATGTGTGAGAATCATTGTCCTTAGTTGTTTTTTTTTTTTTTAATAGTTTTATAAAACCTGGTGCTCCTGTGTTGGGTGCATAGATGTTAAGGATGAATATTTCTTACTGGTGGATTGAGCCTGTCAACTTCATGTAGTTTCCTTCCATGTCCTTTTAAACTTTTGATGGTTTGAAGACTGCTTTGTCTGATATTAGAATAGCTACACCTGCTCTCTTCTATTTTACATTTGCCTAAAAGTTCATTTTCTAGCTTCCAACTTTGAGCTTGTGGGTATCCTTTGTAGTGAGACGAGTTTCCTGAAGGCAGCAGACTGTTGGATCATGCTTCCTTATCCAGCTTGCCACTCTATGTCTTTTCAGTGGCACATTTTATTCATTCACATTCAGGCTGATTATTAAAATGTGAGAGTTTATTACTGTCACAGGACTCTGAGTGGGTTGTTTTATTTCCTTTCTACTTTTGTATTTATATATGTATGTATTTTCCTTTTTGTGAGTGCTCTGTTAACTATGTTCTTGCCTGTACTTTTGTGATGTGTATGAGCATTCATTTTTTCCCCCCTGTGTACAACACCTTTTTAAGCATGTCCTGAAGGGTTGGTCTGGAAGTGGAATATTCTCTTAGGGATTGGATGTCTGAGAAATATTTTATTTTAACTATTAAGTTTCCCATCATTGATGAAGCTTAGCTTGGCAGAATAGGAAATTATTGGTTGGAATTGCTTATCTTTATGTTAAAAATTGGACTCCATGCCTTCTGGCTTGTAGTGTTTCTGCAAATAAGTCTGGAGCAATTCTGATTGGTTTTCCCCTGAAGGTAATCTGACATTTCTCTCTTGCTGATTTTGGGATTTTTTTCTTTCATGTTTATTTTGTGAAGGTGAATTACTATGTGCCTTGGGGATGGTCCTGTCATATGACACCTTGTGGTAGTTCTCTGAATCTCTTGTGCATGGATGGTAATCTCTCTTGATAGATGGAGAAAGTTTTCTTGAATGACCTCATGGAAGGCTTGTTCCATGGTGTTTTCTATTTCCCTTTCTGCTTCAGGGATACCAATCGGACATAGATTTGGCTTCTTCATGTAGGCCCACATCTCTCAGAGACTTTACTCCTTCTTTTTAAGCTTTTGTTCTATGTTTTTGATCAACTAGGTTAATTTCATATTTTGATCTTCAAGCTCTGACATTCTTTTCTCTGCTTGATTGACCCTTCTACCTATTCTTGTTAGTGTAACCTTTATTTTTAGGACAAAGTTTTTCATTTCCATTATTTCAGAGTAGACTTTTTTGAAATTGGTTGCCTTCATTTTGACTTCCTCTATGACTTCAGTGAATTTCACTTCTAGGTTCTTTTGTTTCCTATTCACTTTTGCCATCCATTCCCTGATTTCTGTACCTGTTATCTGGGACAGGTCGTCCTGAGGGGTTTCATTGTTTGTGCTCTGATTGCTGCTTTTTTTGGACACTGTATCTTTAGGATTTTGATGTTTGCTTGTATTTTTTCATTGATTTTTTTTCTCATTTGTGACAGGCCTGTCTTTTTTCTCTATATTTTCTCTTGATTTAAAGCTTTGAAGCTATTCAGTTTCCTTATGTTCTAGAATTCTCTCTGTGGTTCAATATATGCCACTTAGTGGGAGAGTGAGGGGCATTCATATCTGCCCCTTGTTCCACCTTGTTGTAGAATTCTGTCTTGTAGAGCTTATAACCCACAGCTAAGCTTGTGGGACCAGCTTTCAGTCCCTGCTGCTAGTGCTCTGTGACTCTTTGGGTGTAGAGTGTGGGGGTGATGGGTCCCATCTGCTGACTACGACCTGCAGCCCAGATGCCTTCCCACTGGGAGAACCTCAGGTGTCTGTCATGTAGCTCCTTTCCAGTCAGGTCTACACTCTGCTCTTGAAATATAGCGGCTTTACTGCTGCTGAGGTGGCAGGCACTGACCTGCTGGGATGCAGGGCTTGAGGGGGTTCTTCCTGGTCTGGCTATGGGTATGGTCACCAACTGCCTGAGGTGCTCATCTGTTGGATTCACTCTGCAGATGGGCCTTCCCATCTGTTAGTCATCGGTCTAGCAGAAACCTGCACTCACAGCAGCTGCCCCTCTGCTGGTCTTTCTCTTGTTCTGCTCGGGCTGCAGTTATTCAAAGTTCTGTGCCCTGCTCAGGCCTCCTCCTACACGGGACTGATGACCCGTGCCTGTCTGGGTGGAAGGTGAACCATCCCAAAGCATCTTTGGCTCACTCACCCTCTTTTGTTCACTGAACAGGGTTTCAGTCCTTGTGCTAGCTTGGGGCATGGTGGGGGATGGGGCACCTGGATTCCTGTGTCCACCCTGGCTTTCTGGTCTCTGTGTGTTTAACGAGATTTTGCTGGGTGCAGGGTGTGTTACCCTTCCAAAAATGTTCAAGATGTTTCCATTTATTAGAAATTGGGTCCCTACTCTTTGCTTTGTTTGGCAACAGTGGTGCTGGTCTACTCACAACTTCTTATCACTTCCCTAAGCAGAGCAACTTGTGACTTTTTAAAATTAATTAGGTTATAATTCAGTACTCTTATGTATTTTATTGTTCAAGTTCCAAACTTTGACACTGAAAGCACTTTCAGACTGACTCTTATATACTAATATATGGCACATATCTGCATTTATTTCTGTATCTTTCCCCACAAGACTCACTTGAGCCTTTATCTTTCTGTCTTTTAATGTCTTTAATTCAACAACAAAAAACATAGCTCTCAGTATATGTAAAACATATTTACTTATTTGTTCAATTTCAGTGTGCAAATGAAATAATTTAAGAATTGGTAACATATACCCTTGATAAGAAACAAACTTACCACTATAGGATGGAACATGAGTGTAGTTAGTCTTTTTTACCATTAGCTTCACAATATCCTGTTAGAAAACTATTTTCTAAAATTACATAGTTCAACACCTTTTTCCCATTCCCTTCTGTGCAGTTATATAATTCATCTGTAATGCAGTTAGATTCATTTATCACAGTCTGCATTTCATCTTTCCCTTGACATTCTACTTTCAAATACAGACATAGCCTGTTTTATTGCACTTTGCTTTATTGTGCTTTGAAGATATTGTATTTTTTGTGAGTTGAAAGTTTGTGGAGTTCTGTGTTGAGCAGTTTTATCAACACTGTTTTTCAAACAGGATGCACTGACTTTCTGTATCCACATCAGTCACATTTTGGTAATTCTCACAATATTTCAAACTTTATTATTATTATTATTATTATATCTGTTATAAGATCTGTGATCAGTGATCTTTGATGTTACTATTGTAATGGTTTTGGGACACCATGAACTACAAAGTTATTTTTATAAATTTTGTATATTCTGTTGTCTCCACTGACCAGTTGTTCCCCATCTCTTTCCCTCTTTTTGGACCTCCCTTTTCCCTGAGACACAACAATATCAAAATCAGACCAATTAATAGCCCTACAATGGCTTCTAAGTGTTCAAGAAAAAGTCGCATGTCTCTCATTTTAAGTTAAAAAAAAAAAAACAACTAGAAATAATTAAACTTAGGGAGGAAAGGATATCAAAAGCTGAGATAGGCCAAAAGCTAGGCTTCTTTTACTACACAGCCAAGTTGTGAATGCAAAGGATAAGTTCTTAAAAGAAATTATTAAAAGTGCTACTCCAGTAAATGCACAAATGCTAAGAAAGTGAAATAGCTTTATTACTGATATGAAAATCTTTGAGTGGTCTGTATAGAAGATGGAACCAGTCACAACATGCCTTTAAGCCTAAATCTAATCCAGACCAAGGCTCTAACTCTCTTGAATTCTAGGCCTGTAATCCCAGCACTTTGGGAGGTCAAGGCAAGAAAACAGAGAAGTATAGATGAAAAGGTTGAAGCTAGCAGAGGTTGGTTCTTGAGATTTAAGGAAAGAAGCTATCTCCAGATGGTAAAAGTGTAAGGTGAAGTAGCTAGTCCTGATGGAGAACCTGCAACAAGTTCTCCAGAAGATCTAGCTAAGATAATTGAAAATGTCTGCACTAAACAACAGATTTTTAATGTAGACAAAACAGCCTTCTGCTGGAAGAGGATACGATCTAAGACTTTCACAGCTAGAGAATGTGAGGTAATGCCAGGCTTCAAAGTTTCAAATGACATGGAGACTCTCTTGCTAGGAGCAAATGCAGCTGGTGACTTTAAGTTGAAGCCAATGCTCATTTACCATTATGAAAATCCTGGACCTTAATCTGCCTGGGGAAGGGGGGCACACCTCATCAACAAGGGCGCCTGCATAATGAACCTTTGTATACCTATCCCTGAACTGTATCCAACATCTTTAAAATAAAAAAATTAAAAGTTAAAAAAAAGAGAAAATCTGAGGACTTTTAAGATTTTTTTCAAACTATCACTGCTCATTGACAATGCACCTCATCATCCAAGAGATCTGACAGAAATGTTGAAGGAGATGTATGTTGTGTTTATGCCTGCTAACACAACACCCACTCTGCAGTCCCTGGATTAAGGAGTAACTTTGACTTTCAAGTCCTATTGTTTAAGAATACAATTTGTAAGTTTATAGCCACCACAGATAGTGATTTATATGATGGATCTGGATAAAATAAATGGAAAGGCATCTGGAAAGGATTCGCTCACTAATCTAAATGCTATTAAGAACATTTGTGATTCATAGAAGGAGGTAAAAATATCAACATTAACAGGGGTTTGGAAGAAGTTGACTCCTGCCCTCATGAATTACTTTGGGGAGTTCTAAATATCAGTTCAGGAAGTCTCTGCAGATGTGGTATAAATAGCAATATAACCAGAATTAAAAATGAAGCCTGAAGATAAGACCAAATTGCTGCAATCTCCCATGGCAAAACTTGAACAGGTGAAGAGCTTCTTTTTGTGGCTTCCTTGAGATGGCATCTATTCCCGAAGAAGGTCCTATGAACATTGTTGGGATGACAACAAATAATTTAGAATATTACATAAATTCAGTTGATAAAGTGGCACCAGGGTGTGAGAAGATGGACTGCAGTTTTTAAAGAAGTTCTATTGTAGATAAAATGCATCAAACAGCATCAGACGCGATAGTGAAAACTTTCATGAAAGCAAGAGATAAATAATGTGGCAAACTTCATTGTCTTATGCTAGGAAATTGCCACAGTCTCCCAACCTTCAGTAACAGCCATCCTAACCAGTCAAATGCTATCAACATCAATGCAAGACCCTCCAGCAAAAAGATTAGGACTCACAGAAGGCTCAGATGATTGTTAGCATTTTTTTTTAGCAATAAGGTACTTTAAAACTAAGGTATGCACATTGTTCTTTTGTTTTCAGACATAATGCTACTGCACACCTAGTAGATCATCGGATAGTATAAGCATATCTTTTATATGCACTGGGATACCAAAATACTTTTTTGGCTGGGTGTAGTAGCTTATGCCTGTGATCCCAGTGCTTTGGGAGGCCAAGGCAAGAGGACCGCCTGAGCTCAGGAGTTTAAGACCAGCCAGGGCAACATGGTGAGACCTCATTTCTACAATTAAAAAAAAAATTAGCCAGGCATGGTGGTGGCATACACTTGTAGTCTCAGCTATTTGGAAGGCTGAGGCAGAAGGATTGCCTGAGCCCAGCAGTTTGAGGCTTGTTGTTGAGTCTTGATCATGTCAGTGCACTCAAGTCTGGACGACAGAGTGAGACTCTGACAACAACAACAAAGACACACTTTATTGTGACATTTGCCTTATTGTGGTGTCCTGGAGTCAAACGTGTAGTATCTTTATGTTATGCCTCATGTTATACCATGTGTCCTGTCCCTTCCACTCTTTGTGTCTTGTTACATGTTTTCTTTAGTATATATTATAAACACCAAATATATTGCAATTATTTTAGCTGTGCACATTTGCATTTTTAAGGGCATTAGAAGTAAGAAAAACATTTTACCTTTATTTTGTTTCTGGTGCCCTACTCTTCTTTTCTTTGTATAAATCATATTTTTACTCCGACATCATAATCGTTCTGCCTGGAGAACTTTCTTGAACATTTCTTTTAAAGTGGTCTTCTAGGAGTGAGGTCCCACAGTTTTTGTTTGTTGGAAAAAGTTTTTATTTCTCTTTTACACACACACACACACACACACACACACACACACACACACATTTTTCTGAGTATAGAATTCTCAACAAATGAATTTTCCCCCAGAGGTTTATAGATGTTATGTTTTTGATGTTCTGGCTTGCTTAGTTTTTGTTGAGAAGATTCCTGTCATACTTCTCTTTTCTTTTTGTAATACTTATTCTTATTTCTCTGTATGCAATGCTTTTTCTTTCTCTAGCAGAGAAAGAGGAATATCTCTTGGTCTCCGATTTTAGAAGTTTGAGTATGACATACGTACTTTTTGTGTTGTTTGGGTTTAATCCTCCTTCAAAGTCACTGGTCTTCTTGAATCTGTGGTTTGCTGTCTGTAATTAACTTTAGAAATTTTTCTCCAGTTCTTTTTTTTTTTTTTTTTTCTGTTCCATTCTATTTTTCTGGTCTGTCTTCTACTAAGACTCTAATTGCTTATATATTAGACAATTTTCCACATCTCTTGACTGTTTATTCTGTTCTCCAGCCCCATTCTTACTTTTCTCTTTGTACTTTAGTATGAGTTTCTTCTGTCAACCAATCTGCATATTCACTGATTCTTTCTTCAGCTGTGTTGAGTCAACTGATTTGCCAATCACAGATATTCACCTTTGTTTCTGTTTTGTTGTTGTTGTTGTTTGTTTAAGTATTTCCATTTGATTCTTTCTTGTAATATCTGCTGCCCTACTTCTCACAGACTAAGGCTTTTGTTCCATAAAGGTGTTAGAAAAGACAGATTTGTGTGGAACTTCTTGCCTCTTCAGCATGGCTGGGCTGTTCCCCAGGGCTGAGCCACGATATAGACTATTTTAGGGATCTTTCTATCTATTCCATGAGTACTCCTTGGGATGCATTGAGTAGGAGATTGCAAGAGAGTACAGACTCCCTGAGTTTCTGTAGTCTCCATGGGCTTTAAACTCTCCTCCAGTTTGCTTATAGCTGCACTTATAAATTAATTATTTTTGGTAAGCGATTCCTATTGGTGTCTGAGAGTATTTAAACCAAGTATGTGACAGCCCATATTGCCTCTCTTCTTGCAGGTGCCTTCATCTCTACAGATTTTGAGTCGGTTGGTTGTTCCAAAATCTCATCTCAGTTTAACTGGAAAAAAGCCATACATTTGAAGTGAATTTAATGTTTAAAATTATGATGATGAGGGTTCTTTATACCCCAGAGTAAAAACCAGAATTCTCTTGACAATTTATTTTTACATTGCTAGTGCCTTGCAAAGTACTTCACACATGTTGGGCATTCAATAATGAAAGCATGAAATGGATGCAATCTACATGTTTATATGTACGACTTTCCCCAGAACTGACAGAACAATGGGAGCACCACCGAGCGGCAGAATGGGCGAGTCCTTCATGACACCTCCATCATTAAGACCATATCACCTCCATCATCAAGACCATGTTACTGAGTTCTAGTTTTCCTGTTTGACAGTTCTTTTTTACCATCTACGTTAAGAGTTTGCAATAAATTTAAGAATATTATGTACTTTTAAGTTTTGTGATAAACAAACAGTGATATGCATATTTTTTCTTGTGTGATATGCAATAATTTGAGATAGTAACTAGGATTTTTATCCCCTTGCTGGTTTTTTAAAGAAAAATTTAACTGATCTTTACTCAATCAAAATAACTAAAGATTCCACTTTCACTATTTCGGAAAGGGAGAAAAATGAAGTGAAGATAACAAAGAATTAAATGCCTGGTTAAAACTTTGGCTATTGGAAAAAAACCAGCACATTTGGAAGAACATACTATCAATGAGAATGAATATTTCTCTCATCTGAAGAATAGAAATTGTTTTTTATCTGAGTGGCACGATAGAGTTTAGATGATGGTGCAACTCTGTGACATGACCTTGTGCCTTACATATCTCAACCCTGGACTAAGATCTGGGAATTGGACTGGTACAAGGAGCAGACAAAATTTTGTAATGCCCGCTGGTTCAAAGTTAGGGGGTGCGGGACAGTTAAAATGGCCCCTTGGTGGTTTCACAGGAGAGGGTTACACAGTTCCTCTGAGTTTTTTATTGCTCTGTAAGAGTGAAGAAGCATTTGAGAAGGGCAGGGTAGTCACTGGGAAAATAAGGAAGACCTGGAAAGCTTGAGAGATTCATGTACAAAGCTGATTGAATGTTAGGCAGGGAACATCTGATGACATGCCAGTGTGCGTTTTTGGTGACATTCAAGGACCAGGCATGCTTCTTCCCTACTCTCTTCCAGTGCCTCATCATGGAAATGCCCTGGGAGTAGACATAGCTTGGAGCTAGAGTGGAGAAACCCCAAATTATCTTAAAAATGTGTGTCCACATGTGGTGGAATGGGGCTCCAAGTATAATAGAAGGCCAGTTAACTACAGTAAGACTGTATTGCTGACATATTTCGATTCTTGAACTGAAATGTGTAGCTGCTGCACATTTGACAAACCTTGCTTCTTCAAAAAGAGGCTCTTCAACAGACACCAATAAGCTTTTATTTATTTTTTATTTTTTGAGTTGGAGTCTCACTCTGTAGCCCAGACTGGAGTGCAGTGGCTGTTCCTGGCCACCGCAGCCTCAACCTGCTGGGCTCTGGTGATCCTTCCACCTCAGCCTTCCAAGTAGCTGGAACTACAGGTGTGCGCTACCACACCCAGCTAATTTTTTGATTTATTGTAGAGATGAGGTCTCACCAAATTGCCCAGGTGGGTCTCGAACCTGCGGGCTCAGGCAATTCACTCACCTCAGCCTCCCAAGGCACGGGATTACAGGCTGAGCCACCAAGCCCGGCTACCAATAAACTTTTAAATGGAATACCATTTGAAAATATTCTCTTGCATACATAAATATATAAATAGGTTTTAATGTGAAAGTAAAAATGACCTCTCTTATGATGTATGTTTTGGTTGGCCATCTGGCTCCAGACACCCCGATTATTTCATAAAACCTTACCTGGCAGCCTAGGATCAACCGGAAGTAAAATAGAGGCCAAAACACAATGTGTGGATGGGGCACTTGTGCAACACACAGTAGTGCACAATCACTCTGCCTCTGCAGTCAGACATTTCTAGCTTGAGATTCAGCACTGTTACTGATCATTTATGAGAACTCAGGCAGGTCACTTTGTAGCAGGAACACAGAGAGGCCGTGACATCGAGGCTGTTTTAGGAAGTAGCAGATTTATTTTAGTGCAGGCATGACTCAGCGGGCTAATGCTCCC
Organism: Tarsius wallacei; assembly: GCA_963574415.1. Taxonomy (NCBI): domain Eukaryota; kingdom Metazoa; phylum Chordata; class Mammalia; order Primates; family Tarsiidae; genus Tarsius; species Tarsius wallacei. Next base: position 9,691 of record CAUYQG010017742.1, read on the forward strand.
AGGTCGAGCACCTCGGGAGAGGGGAGAGGGGTCTTATACCTCAGTTTAGGTAAGGGAGGGGGGGTCATGTTGAGCGATTACACATTTTCTTTGGAATTCACAAGGTTGTACTCAGCAAAATTAGATTTTCAAAGAACAAATGGTCTCCAGGAAATGCAGGGCAAGCAGGACTGTAAACAGATAACTTCAAAAAGAGAGGATTTGGGTGAGTCTGTGAATTGGTCATTCTTTTGCATTTCCAGGAAAGTCGTCAGTCTTTGGCTATTTGGTTTTCTCAAACAAAACTGGTCTGGTGGGTTTTCAGAGCTTGCTCATTGATTTTCAAAAGGAATACTTTTAACTGCTACTAGCCCCCTCTCTGCCACAACTTCTCTCTAAGCTTTAGCTTCTCATCTATCGACATGGATAGTCATGTAATTGTATCAACCTTATGGGGTGCTTGCAAGGACTAAATATGATAATGTGTGTTGAGCACTGACATGTGAGCAAAAATTGCTCCATAAATACTAGCCATAATTATGTTCCAAAAAACCCCCAAATAATCAAATGTACTGGATCATGGGCAAACCCAAATGTTGCCATGATGTAGTCCAGGTTGGACGAGATATATTTTTCTTCTTCTATGTCTGTTTTCTCATTCTCCTTTTCCCATTATATATTATTCTTTTCTTACTCCTCTCTCCTTCCATTACTTCTTTTCTTTTTATTTAGCCCATCTTTCATCTTAGCTTTTTTTAATTGAAAAAATTATACACAATAGATATTATGATATAATTATCTCATGTAGCCATCACTTAGTTTCCACGGTTGCCAACTTTTTGTCAATCGCTAGACATTTTCTTATCTTCAAGTTCATTTTCCTATGTTTATACCATGTCCTTTCCTTCACCTTCACTAATATGCAAATATTTCTCTATGATTCTTCTTGAAGTTTTTGGCCTCATTCACCAGAATGACCCACTTGTTGACACTTGACTGTAATAAATTACATAACATTTGAATCATATATGATCTGTATAGAACTAACATATTCATTGTTTTTGGTGTAAAAAAAGAACTTAGCTCTCTGACTTCTCAACCCATTGACAATCCATGCTGGTTTCATTTAGCTTCATCAAGCTCATGAAATACAAAGAATTGAGCATTTGTGACCCCAGTGTTTATGCTAATATAAAGGCAAAGCAATTTTGCTGTATATTTGTTTTCTGAGATTAGATCATTTAAAATTTAATTTTAGTTTTTAATTGCTCTTTTACTTCCATTTCCATGTGACATACATTTTTAAAACTCTTGAAAATTAGCACTTCATGAACAATGAAGGATATGAACTGTGTACATGTAATTTATGCCAAACAGCTATGATAAGCAGTCAAAGGATATATAATTTAAAAAGATGCTTAAAGCATCTCCTTTAAGTAATAAATTATTAATATTTTAAAATTTGAAAACATGCTATTGCAAAAATCAAATATGCTTTAATTAAATATTCTAAATTAAATATAAACAGATTTATCAAATATAAAATGAAGCAATTTTTTCAGTATTTTTAAAGAAATGTCTTTCTATTTTATTATTTCTTAAGATTTTATTTTAGTGTTGTGGGGTACAAGTGAGGATGTACTCATAAATACGCTGCAGCAGGCAAAATTTGGGCTTCTAACTGGCCCCTCTCTCTCGATGGTGGACCAGGCACCCAGTGTGTTGCCATGTGTCCCCCTCCCTCCTCTCTCTCTCCCTCCCCCAGCAGTGTCCAGCAGCTGCGGATCTCACCCTTGGGCTTGTGTGACCGGTGATCAGGGCATGCTTATGAATGAGAGCATGCGGTGTTCAGTCTATTGTTTCTGTGATAGCTCACTTTGTATGATGGTTTCTGTCTGCATTTATGTTGCTGTGAAGGCCATGATTTTGTTCTTCTTTATGGCTCCATAATATTCCATCAGGTATATGTACCACATTTTCTTTATCCAGTCCACTTTTGATGTGCATCTGGGTTGGTTCATGTTTTTGCTATTATGAATAGTGCTGTAATAAACATACATGTGCAGATGCCATTTTGGTAGAGTGATTTATGATCATCTGGGTATATTCCCAGGAGAAGCATTGCTGAAAGAGCAATTTTTAGTTGTTTGAGAAATCACCACACCGTTTTCCACAGAGGCTGAACTAGCTTAAATTCCAACCAACAGTGGAGAGAAACCCCTGTTCTCCACAGCCGCACCAGCATCTGTTGTTTTCTTACTTTTTATAGATAGCCATCCTTACCGGTGTTAGGTGGTATCTCGTTATAGTTTTGATTTGCATTTCTCTGATGATTAGTGAGGCTGAGTATTTTTTTATATGTTCATTGGCTGCTTGTATGTCTTTCTTTGAGAAGTGTCTGTTCATATCCTTTGCCCACTTTTTTTTTGAGTTGGAGTCTCACTCCATCACCCAGGCTGGAGTGCGGTGGCGTGCTCATAGCCACCCCATCATTAACCTGCTGGGCTCAGGAGATCCTTCTGCTTCAGCCTTATAAGTGGTTGGAACTACAGGCGCATACTACTACACCTGGTTAATTTTTTGATTTACTGTAGAGATGAGGTCTTGTCAAGTTGCCCAGGCAGTCCCCTCACCTTGGCCTCCCAAAGTGCTGGGATTACAGACTTGAGACACTGCTCCTGACCCCTTTGCCCACTTTTTAATGGGGTTGTTTGTGTGTCTCTGTGTTTTTTTTTCATTTCAGTTCTTTTGAGTTCCTTGTAGATCCTGGATATAAGGCCTTTGTCAGATGTATTGCTTGCAAATATTTTCTCCCATTCTGTGGTTTGTCTATTTATTCTCTTGCTGATTCCTTTTGCTGTGCAAAATTTTTTTAGTTTGATAAGGTCCCACCTACCAGTCTTAGCTTTTATTGCATTTGCTTTTGAGAACCTGCCTACTTTGATGTCCAGGAAGGTGTTTCCTATGTTTTCTTCTAAGATTCTTACAGTTTGAGGTCTTACATTTAAGTTCTTGATCCATTTTGAGTTAATTTTTGTATATGGTGATGGCTAGGGGTCCAGTTTTATTCTGCTGCTTGTGGTTAGCCAGTTTTCCCAGCTCTGTTTGCTAAATATGGTTTCCTCTCCCTCGATGTTTGTTTTTGCTGGCTTTGTTGAAGATGAACTGGCTGAAGGCTCATGGTTTTGTTTTCAGATTCTTTGTCCTGTTCCATTGGTCTATGTGTCTATTCCTGTACCAGTGCCATGCTGTCTTGGTTACTGTAGTCTTGTAATAAAGTTTAAAGTCTGGAAGTGCGATGGGTCCAGCTTTGTTCCTTTTTCTGAAGATTGCTTTAGCTATGTGTGCTCTTTTTTGCTTAAAATGAAGCAACTTTAACTTTATCGTTTATTCACTTAATATGCATTTGCTGAGTAAAACTATGTGTCAGGTACAGTGCGAGGCATAGGAAAATAAAAATGAATAGACTATTTCTACGGTCAAGGACCTCACAGTATAAGGTGTAAAGAACTGAAGAACAAGGAGAAGTTAGTCAGGAGAAGATGGGAAAAGGCTCTTCCAGGTAGTAGGCACAGTGTGTGCAGGGTTTGAAGAAATAAAAATGTGGTCATTTTTGGAAACTGTAAATACGTATTTGAAGACAAACACCATGTTTAGTTGCTCACTGTTGTATCTTTAGCATGTAACATCATAGCTGTCCAATAAATATTTTTTGAATTGATTAATTGATAAAAAAACACTAGCAGATAAAGTTGAAAACTACATACGAGCAGCTTTATAAGCCATAATAGTGAGTTGAGATTTTACCTTATAGCCCAACATTCACTGAAACATATTTTATGAAACGCTAACTCTGTGAAAAATTAAGAGAGATTAAGTAGTGAAAACAAATCCAAGGAACACTGCACAAATTTAAATAATTTTTTTGAACTGAAAGATTCCTCAGATTTTGTCATGCTAATGTTGATTGTGATCTCTAAGAAAGCTTTTCATTAAACTCTGTTTCACAAACCTCTGTGATTGAGACACTTCTACCACCTGTCTAAAGGATCTAGTAGTGTGTCATTGGGAAGGCTACTCTAGGCTGCAGAGATTCATAGCTCTTTTTTAGAAAAATTATTTTAGTGCAGAGAATAATCGCAGGAGGGTAAGTTTGCAGTTGGAGAGATCTACTAAAGATTATTGTCATTGAAAACACAAGAAATGCTGAGGCCTGAATGTAGACGTTATAAGTAAGGAGACAGAGAAAGACGGAAGACACATTAAGGGAGTAGAATGAAGATAATTTAGTAACTAAATCGATATGGAGGTACTCAAGAAAGTACCTTGGATACTTTCTGTCTTGGGGAGTAGGATGGAGATGCCAATAAAAAGGATACGGATTCTAGAATAAGAAGGTGTTCTGGAAGGATAGATAACACAACCAGTTTTAGGCAATTGTGTTTAAAGTTCAAGTGCACAGCCCAGATGAACTATGCAGGTTACAGTTAGATATATTTATTTGGATCTCTGAAGAGACTAGAGATCAAAATGAAAGCTCCGGAAATGACTTTTTTCTCAGAGCTACTCGGAATGTACATCCTTTTTCTTCCATAGCCATTTAGATATTTGAGGTTAGCTAGTGTCTTACTTTTGGCTGGTATAACAAAGTACCATGGACTGGGTGGCTCTTAAACAACAGAAATTTTGGGTTGTACACTGCTATCTTCTTGCATAGTGAGAAGAGGATAAGAGAGTTCTCTGGGGTTCCTTTTACATGGGCTTTCATCCCAATTATGAGGGTTCCACTCTCATGACCTAAGTACCTCCTGAAGGCCTTACCTTCTAATGCCATTAATCACTCAAGATTTTGACTTTGGGTTATATTAGCAAGATAGTATATTAGAAAGAGAGTATAGAGACAAACTGCTGAGTCTGCAGCCAAAAGCTCATTCCATTCACCCTTACCTCTGACCTCAGTTTTTGTGTATCCATCCACAATCCTTCACTTTGCCCCAACCAGCATCTCAGATTCATCCAGGTGATGAATTGGTGCATCATGAATGGGTACATGATTATGTGCTATTTCCTTGAAAGCAGGAGACATATCTTATTCTTTGCATTCTAGTGTCTAGCACAATGCCTGGCACCTTAGACAGTGACGTTTGATAGGTGGATACATGGGTGGGTGGGTGATTAAAAGAAATAGTTCTGCTTCTGACCACTTAACATACGACATAAAGTTTTGCTTGAAAAAGAGTTCGGATGTTAAAACTATTGAAAAACCTAGCACTTTTAGGGAATGCCTTGATTAACAACATTAATTTTTTTTTCCTGAGACTTGGGGATGAGAGGTAACTGCCAGAGGTGTGTTAGGCACTTGCTAGTTTATACTTATTTGTTTACTTTATTTGGATGGCCTACTACATGAAAGATAGCATTAGACTTGGCATTTTACATTTGATTTTCACATTACCTTGTGAAGTGCATATTATTATTCTCATTTTACAGAGGAGAAAATTAGAGCACAGAGATCTTAAGTGGCCAGAGCTGACAAGTGGGGAAGATGGGATCAAGTCCCAGGTCTTTTAACTCTGATTCATTTTTTCTTCCTTATATCTTGGAACATGTTCTCACCATCTTTATGAGTGCTATACCACTTAGACTAATTATTTTATTTTATTTATATGGCTTTTTTAAACTTGAAAGGCTATAAAATATCTAAGAATTGCTTTATAAGCACATTGATTATTTCTTAGGAATTGGATGCTCTAATTATCTTCCTAGAGAAGAACTTGTAAGATAAATCATGTTCTTGATTTCAATAGTGATGCACTAAGAAGATACAATGCAGAAGTGAAACTTGAAACAATATTTGCTTAATGCTGTCATTTTATAGTCTAGAGTAGAGTCAATACTGACACATACAGGTATAAACGGATACATTTTATTGAAATATTTCAAGTCGAGGATAGAGAAAGCGAGTTGTTAACTGATTGAACTGAAGTAAATACAGTAAAGTACAATTGTGAAATTTTGCCATATAAAGGAAGATCTTGCCTGGTTAAATGTGACTTTGTATCAGGAGTGAACTCTAAAGTGATTTATAATGTTTTATTTTAACACATAAATTTTTTGTCTATGGCTAGGAAGAAAAGAAATAGTTACCACTCTCCAATTCTTCAACCACAATGGACATAATAATAAATTCCTACATTATTATCTATTATTGATTGGGTACTCTGTGTCAGATAACTAGTTTATTTCCCCAACAACTTTATGATGAAAATGTACATTTTATTGTAGAGAAAAATTGAGAGTCAGAGAGATAACTTTCCCAGCATTCTCCATTTGAAGTTGTTGAGATCTGAAGCAAAATCTGGCCTAATGTACACACTTGCTCTCCATTCTATACTGCTTCTTTAACTTTACTCATTCTTTGAACATGGGGCACTACTGTTCCCAAATCCTCTTCTTTGAGAACTCATGTTCACGTCACCAACAAAACTAAATTTTTTTAGGTAAGGGCAGAAAATAATTACCAATTTTTCTTCAATTAAGTATTTCAAAGTTCTATGTTTTAATGAAGATCTCTATGCAATTGGCTTATATTATTAGATTTTGGGTTTTAAACAGAATGTTTAGTTTGTATACCGAAGCAAATGTGACTGAGATTTTACTCTAGATTGCTTAGTAGATTTTGCTGATAAAACTTCTGTACTAAGGGCTTCAAGATGGTTGACTAGAGGCATTTGTCACTTGCCTCCTTCCCCAAAAAAGAACCAAAACAATGAGTAGATAGTCACACTTCAAACAGATCACCCGAAAGAGAACACTGGAATTCAGCAGAGAAGTGACAGGTATCACCCGAGGTACAGGAGAAGAAAGCAAGGCAGCCTGCTTGGCCAAGATTGGCTGGGAGCCCAGAGGGTCTCCCAGTTCAAAGAAAGGATAAATGAGAGATTCCCCAGGGGCCACATATTCACCATGGAGTCCTGCAACTCTAGCCACCAGAGAGCTCCTCAAACCTTGTGGGCTCTGAGATTGATACAGGGAACTGCCTCAAGACCGCACAATGGCATCACTTCAGAGAGAGGGAGTTTACACTGGATCCCACACAGCCCCTGACACCTATGCAGCTGCAGTGTAGCACTATTTTGAGAGCCCAGCCCAGCCCCACGAGACTGCATCCAGCCCCGGGGGCCAAGATCCCCTGCATCTCCCTATCCCTGAAGCCCCTCTGACATTCCCCCACATTTCCCTGGAGGGTTGCAGTGGCATGACAGAGGTTGGACCCTGCGGGGCAGCAAGGTCCCAGCACTCCATCCCACACAGTGTTCTACACCCTGAGGAATGTGCAAGACTCCGGGAAGCTGCCCCCGGGACTCAAGGAATCCAAGTGCACACTCCCCAGAGCCTGAGAGCAGCTTGCCTCAACACGTTTCCCAGGATAGACCATATGGTGTTTACATATATATTTCTGTTCACGACCCTTTGTTTGGTTTTTATTTTATTTATTTATTTTTCTAACATTGTTTTGATTGTTGAGTAGTTTGAGTTCCTTGTATAGTCTGGATATTAGTCTCTTGTCAGATGGATAACTGGCAAGTATTTTCTCCCATTCAACAGGTTGTATCTTCGCTTTGTTAATTGTTTCCTTTGCTGCATAGAAGCTTTTTAGTTTAATAAAGTCTAATGTGTCCATTTTTGGTTTTGCTGCCTGGGATTTTGGATGCTGAACCATAAACTCTTTGCCTAAACCAATGACCTGGAGTGTTTCCATCATACTGGCTTCATAAAATGTCGTCTTCATTTTTTGGAAATAGTTTGAGGAGAATTGATATTAGTTCACTTTTATAAGTTTGGTTAGAATTTGGTAGTGAAGTCTCTTAATCCTGGAGTTTTCTTTGTTCAGAGACTTTTATTACTGATTCTGTCTTGTTACTTATTATTGTTCTATTCTGGTTTTCTATTTCTTCTTCTTGTTTCTTCATGGTTCAATCTTGGTAGGTTGTATATTTTCTAGAACTTATCAATTTCTTCTAGGGTTTCCAGTTTGTTAGTAAACAGTTGTTCATAATAGTGTTTGATAATCTTTTGTATTTTTGTGGTATCAACTCTTCTTTTTTTATTTCTCATTTTGCTCATTTAGGTCTTCTCTCCTTTTTTCTTTGTTAGCCTTGACAGTAGCTTATTATTATTATTATTATTATTTTATAAAGAATCAACTTTTTGTTTTGTTGATTTCTTGTATTTTTTTGTCTCCATTTTGTTTAGTTCTACTCTGATCTTTATTATTTTCTTCCCCCTACCAAATTTGGGATTGGTTTGTTCTTGCTTTTCTTTTTTTTTTTGAGTTGGAGTCTCTCTCTGTCGCCCAGACTGGAGTGCTGGGCTCTGGTGATCCTTCTGCCTCAGCCTTCCAAGTAGCTGGAACTACAGGCACGCGCTACCACGCCCAGCTAGTTTTTGATTTATTGTAGAGATGAGGTCTCACCAAGTTGCCTAGGCCGGTCTCGAACCCACGGGCTCAGGCAATCCACTCACCTCAGCCTCCCAAAGCGCGGGATTACAGGCTGAGCCACCGAGCCCAGCTTGTCCTTGCTTTTCTTGTTCCTCAAGGTGTGTCATTAGATTGCTTATTTAAAATCTTTTTACTTTTTTGATGTAGGCATTCATTGCTATAACCCCTCTTCTTGTCACTGTTTTTGTTATATCCCATAGGTTCTGGTGCATTGTATTTTCATTTTCTTTTTTTAAAGACATTTTAAAATTTTCTTGTTAAGTTTTTTATTGACCTATGGTTGTTCAGAAGCATGTTTAATTTTCATGTATTTGTGCAGTTTCCAAAGTTCCCTTTGTTATTGATTTCTAGTTTTATTCTATTATGCTATGAGAGTGTACTTGTTTGAATTTTTAAATGTGTTGTTACTTGCTTTGTGGCCTAGCATATGGTCTACCGTTGAGAACAATCCACATGCTGATGAGAAGGGTATGTATTCTGCAGCTGTCGGATGAACTGTTGTGTAAAGTTGTTCTGTTAAAACAGTCCAAATGTTGGGTTCGTTAGTTCTCAAGTGTAGTTTATATGTGATGTTTGTTTGTCGATGTTCTGTGCAAATCATCTATCTATTTCTAAAAGTGGAGTGCTGAAGTTTCTGGCTATTATTATATTGGACTCTGTCTCTTCCTTTGGATCTAATAATATTTGCTTTATATATTTGGGTGCTCTGATGGGTGCCTGTACATTTAGAACTGTTGTATTCTCTTCCCTAATTGATTTCTTTATCAATATGTAAGAACTTTTCAGTTTCTTTTTACCTTTTTTGACTTAAAATCTGTTTTTATCTAAGTATATTTCTATTCTTGCTAACTTTTGGTTTTCATTTGCATTGAATATTTTTTCCATCCCTTTCCGTTAAGTCTACATGTGTCTTTACAGATGCAGAGTTTCTTGTAGGCAGCATACAATTGGGTCATGTTTTAAAAAATCTGTTCAGCCTGTGTATATAATTTAGGTGGGAAGTTTAATCCATTTGCATTCAAGGCTACTATTGATATGTGAGGGCCTATTCCTGCCATTTTTAAAAATGGTTTCCTAGTTGCTTTTTGTATCCATTGTTTCTCTCTCTCACCCTCACTCTTGCTCCCTGTGACCCTTCCTCCTCTCCTCTCTCCCTCCCTCCCTCTCTTCTTCCCTCCCTCCATCTCTCCCTCTCATTGCTTATCTTTATAGTTTGGTGATTTTTTTTTTGTAGTGGTACCATTTGACTACTTTCTTTTCCTAATGTGTGCTTTTTTTGTCTACCAGTGAGTTTTGTACTTCCGTGTCTCTTTCATGATTGGAGATATTGTTCTTTTGCTTCCAGGTGTAGGACTTCCTCAAGCATTTCTTGTAAAGCTGGTGTGGTGGTGATGAATCCCTCCATTTTTGCTTTTCTTAAACGTTTAATTTATTCTTTTTTTGTGTTTTTTAATATCATGGATTCATGTTAAGTAGGGATTCAATCAGAGATACGAATTTATCTGCGATATAAATCACTTAGAGTCAAATAGTGCAAAACAAATCCTTAATCTTTTCTGTGAGAAAGGATGCTTTGTAGGGTTAACTCAGGGTTCCTCATCCCATTCTTCCCTAGTGCTCCAACTCTGAGTGTGGTGTGGGGCTGACTAAAGACTTTTCTCTAACTGGTTCTGCAAAGTGAAGGGAAAGAAGTCACCCAACTTCATAAAGATGGCAGTTATCCTGTGAGCTTGTCAGCTGGCTTGTTTGGAGAAGGATGATTCATGAGCAGCTGGAAGCTCATTCTCTACATTTTGATAGAGATGGGATCTTTGGGGAAACATGTGTGTCCCCTGAGCCTAGGTAAGCGTAGGTCCTTTGGGCTGAGGAGACTTGGCTGATGTCTGGGAGTCTTTACTTATTCATTAATAAAGGATAAGTTTGATGAGGAGGGCATCTTGGTTGAACTTTTTTTCTTTCCACACTTTGAATATATCATCCCATTCTCTCCTGCCTGTAAGGTTACAGCTGAGAAATCTACTATGGCTCTGATGGCGTCCTTTATATGTGACTGGATGCTTTTCTTTTACTGTCTTTAGATGTTTATCTATATTTTGTTAGAGATAAAGAGTATTCCAGATACCACTCTCTGAAATGGAAAACAGGCAATATATAGGACAATGGGACAATGCTTTTCAAGTTCTATCTCTTTTCTTAAGCAACAAGCAGAACTGATTACAAGTAAAATGTTAGCCAGAAGTTCAACATAGTAACCAATCAAATATTGTTCAGTTCAATCATGGGGTGGGGGCTGTGACATCGGCCTATTCAGAGTCCTACCCTAAGAACACTGGGGTTCTAGTGCATAAAAACCACAGGTCTACCTCAAAGGTGTTTTTTGTGGCTTAGTCCAGTTCCCTCAGGTAGGAAAATACTCATCGATCTGGGGCTGTAGCCCTGCATGTTAGTAAATGCCATGTACTTGCCAGGTATATATGACCTGTATTTTCAAGAATCCTTCTGGAGTGGCTCAAACCTCAGGTGGTGGCTGGTTTTGCATTTGGAGATTGAGAGGCTATCACCTTATTTCTATTTTTATTGGTGGCTAATGTGAAAGGTCTATGTAAGCCTGCAAAGAGCTATAATTATTATTTTGATGACACGTCTCTCAGTGCTGGTGTACCACGCCTATCTCCTTTTCCCTCCAACCACACCTTCCACCCCACACTCACACTCTGGATTTCTATCTGTGAGTAGCACCTCCTTCAGGAATTCTCCCATGTCTTTTTCTTCCCCTCCTCCCTTTCCTCCCTCTGTGGCAGTTTTTCACATTGCACTGCAATTGTTTGTTTACCTGTCTCCTTCCATTAAGTTATGAACTCTGTAAGGGAAGGGACTGAATTATCCATCTCTGTAATTCTAGTGCTCAACATAAAACTTATGTTTGTAGATATTATCAACTGATTTTACATTTTATAAAAACATAGCATTAAAAATAAATTAATACAAACTAGTGGTGGAAAAGATGAGATGGAAGAAGAAAGAGGGTGCAGATATTTTGTAATTTATCCAGTTTAGAAAACTTGCACCTCATTTGATATTAAGGGAAAGTCTTAAGGAAGTTGGATAGTCTATTCTTCCAGAACACTGACAGAACCAGCAGATGGTCATATCATGTCCCATCCGTAGACATGAAGGCATCAAGTTCTACCCAAGTCATCGGTTCCCAATTCCTAGATATCCAGGTTTGAAAAAAACGATTAAAGCCAGTTTGATGTCCGTGTCTTGTTAAATTGTAGCTGGTATTTTATATTTATTTTGAAATTTCTGTTACTGAGATTTGTCTTCTTTTTGCTAATTGTTCCATTCTACTGTGAGTTCTTGTAGGAAAGCATTTGTCATTGTCTTTCATGTAGCTCTCCTTGTTGTCTAGCCCAGGGCAGAAGGGCTTGCTGATTGACAAAGCAAGTTTTGCCAGAGTCGTATCTGTGAGAATAAAGCATATGAGACACTAAAACAAGCATTCTAGTGGTTATACATTCAAATTTTATACTTGTATAAAGACTTTTAAGTAAGCATGTGTACACAAATGTGTGCACACACACACACACACACACACACACACACACACACTTGGGCTTATATGTCTGAGCAATGTATTTTCCTTTCCCTCTGCATCTGAGAATAAAATTAATCAAGCAATTCAACAGCTATGCTGATAGTAATAAAGCATTTTGCAATTAGAAGCAAAGCTCTCTAAGTACTGTGATAGCGTAGTCGTAATCTATGGAAAATAATTAATGCCTAAGTGACATCAATGATGAAGCTGCCCTCCCAGCTTAGAGGGGTGATTCTTTAGCCAGTGCAAACACAGAAAAATGTCTGAATTCAGTGGTGAGAGTAGATACCAACTTAAAATGTAGAGTTAGGCTACGGACCCGGGTCCCTCATCTTCAGGGATCCTTTGTACCAGAAATCCAAGCAGAGTATCAAAAACTTTACTGATGCTGGGGATATGAGCCAGTTAATGCAAAATCAAGCTAGAGGCTCCTTTACTTATAACAACACATTAATCTCTCCAGTCATTACTAGGTCTATGAAATAGTACAAACACACATATTTTTAAAAGCACATTCTAGATGCATTAAAATGGAAAAAAGTGCTCATTAAGCAGATTAGATGAGATCACAGGTAAATATTTACGAAGTTTCAGATCGGAAAATTTTTCTAAATGTAGCAGGAAGAAACAACAAAAGAAAAACATAGAGACGGCATGGAAAGTAAAAACTTCTGAATGTTAAAAATAAAATGCAAAGCAAACAAAAATATATCGACAAAAGGAAATACATAGAAAAACAGATGAAAGACCGTGTATAGCGTTAATACTTAAATGTATCAAGTTTTATTAGAAAAAAGGAATGTGTTAAGTCACTAATTTTAGGGAAACATGTAGAGTTCAGCTAGACAATGTGGCAAGACAGGCAGGCTGGAGACTGTGGAGTATATGTCTACTTTCTTGCAAGAACAGAGCTGGTGTTCCCACAGAGAAACCAGAGAACAGCTGTGACTGAGCATGTCTGACTCCCTCTTCGTTGCCTCACAATAAGGGCAAGAGACACAGGCCTGCACGTGCTGAGGGTGCTGTTCACCTGGGCTTGCAAGATGAAGGCTCTTGAAGGAGTGTGCAGCGTGCAGCTCTGTGAGACAACCTTGAAAGGGGCCCTTTCCTCTTGAAGCAGTGTTAGAATCTAAAAAGGTGCTGTCAACGAAGTGAATAATAACCAGAGGCAGCTGTGAGACTTTGGGAGAAAATCTGGAAAAGGTTTGACTTGCGGTAGGAAGCACGCTACTATAAAAAATGTTTCTTGAACTGTGAAGAAAAGAGATTGTTTTGCACCTGTGCTCAGCAACTTCTTGGAAATTTTAGACCTGCTATGTTTTCACCCAATTGTTGCAATAAATGCAAATATCCTAAATATTTTTGACTTTGTGTGGGTTCATCTGTTCTGCCTGTCTCCACCCTTCATGTCAGGAAACCCTAATGGGCAAGAAAAGTCACACGATCTAGATTACACCACAAGGACAGCTATCTGTCTCTGACTCTGTCTCTATCACCTCTCATTTGGATCTGTCACTGTGAAAAAATTATTGAGACTTTCAGGAGTAGGCTGGCTTAAGGTGTGCTTCGATGAAGGGGTTCAAAGGCTGTGTGCATTTTTTTGATCTCTCCATTTTTTCATTCTTCTTCCTTTTGTGTGCGGGCTTCAACGACTTTCCATGCAGCCAGGAAAGAGGGTCAAACAGTTGTGGCTCATGTAGTGTTGCCACTCAGGGAAGAAAAAGACCAGGTGCTGTCCCCTGCCATCTCCCAGGGAGTTCAGACCCAGGGAGAACCTATGAATGGTGTTAGTTGGGTCAAAGGTCCACTTCTTGGAGTTGTCACGATAGCCTGGAGGGTAGGATATCACTCGGACTGCAACAGACTGGGTTACAGAGTCATTCCTCAGCTTGGAGTGGGCACAGGCAGCATGAGTTTCTGTCCCTTCAGAACCTCATGGGAGAGGAGATAGGCAGTTCCTCCTAGAAGAGGGATTCTAGCCAAAGAGGGCAGGGGGCTGCTACAAGTATACTGAAGTGTGTTACAATGTAACGTGTACATGAAAACAGGTGGGACCTAACTGGCAATCAAACACACAATGAAGACCATACTTCTCACTTTTTAAATTGAAAAATAATAAAGGAATCCTAACATCAAGTGGTGGAGAGAAATAGAAACTCTTTGACGTTCTGTTTTATAGGAATTTTCCCAAGAAAATAATCTTGTTTCAAACTATATTCAAAATGAGAAAAGTTTTAATTGTTATGTGGAAGAAAGCAGGACCTAGACTGTATAACAAAGTCCAGTTTTATAAGGTTATGCTGTAAAAATAGTACATGTATGTGTATATATGTATATCCATTTATAGTGTTGGCAAAATGTTGTTTCTTCATGTTGGGATTATGGGTGGTTTTAATTTTCTCCCTGCTTTTTGTACATACCCTAATTTTCTTCAGTGCATGTTCACAATTGTTTTTTTTTTTAATTTTAAGATCCTAAATATATAGCACACCACAGAGAATAATATAACAAATACTCATGTCCCCACAACCCCAATGAGCAATTATCAAGCAGCGACATTTGCTTCAAGTCTTTCTTTAATAGATAGAAAGAGTCCCTTTTATCCACCATCCTCAGTACCATTTCCTTCACTTTAAATGAGCCAGCTACTGTGGTCAACTTGATGCGTGAACTGCCAGCACGTGTCCATACATTCCTATGAAGTGCTTTATTGCATCCATTTATAATTAGAAAAGCAGCACATCGATTTGCCGCTGGTACACACAAACCCCTACATTTCAGCGGTTTTCCACAAAAAAGGTTTATTTCCTGGCACAGTTCCTGATTCCCATCATTGGTACAGATGTTGTTTTCCTTTTTTTTTTTTTTTTGTCTGTTTCTTTGATCCTTTCAAAGGGAGCTAGGGAAGGTGGGTGTGAACTACATAGGCTAAGATGATTGCCCTATACCGTGAGCTGCTTATTTGAGCCCACTGCTTTTGCAAAAGAGTTTGATTGATCGCCGCATTCTAGCTCCTTCCAGTGGCACTGACCCACCCACAGAACGTGCCAAGTGCAGGTAAAAGCCCTTCAACAGGCATTAACAGCTGCCTGCCCATCCAATCCGATCACCTTCCGCTTTTCTGAGTCTCAGCACCCTGCATTCTCCCCAGCCTGCCCTTGCTTGACCACCTTTTTTGGATACATATTTGGTTCAGCCTGGGAAACAGCTTCATGCACCACATTCCATATGCACCCTGTGGATAGGGTCCCAGCAGACGCTGCGTCACTATCTGTTGAAAGCAGTTGTTGGGAGGTTCCTCACTGTCCCTCTGTGCCAACCGTGCAAGATGGACTGGCCAGGCTTCCCACGAGGCCTCCCAGAACTGGGGGTGGGAGAGGGTGGAACTCAGTCCTGAGTGCAATATATTTCTGTTTAAATTTATGTGTGCGACATGCTATAACTTAACGAACATCTCATTTACATGGAAAGATAGCAGACACCTAGGAAGTATGGTTCTCTGTATGGTGGAATGAGGGAGCTCTGCTTCTCTGGACAGTCATGACATTTAAAACCAGAGCAACGTGCACACTTACAAGCCACCTGGCTTGGTGTGCCTCAGAGAGAAGCTTAGTATGCCCAGGCTTGAGAGGGACTTGTTCTGTCATGTCCTCTGAACACAGGGGTTTCCATTTTTGGTCAAGTCCTCTACCCTTTGCTCCAGAGCAGGGCAGAACCCAGCAGGGTGCTGACTCCGAGCCCTCAGCGTCCACCCCTTCCATGGGAATAGAGTGCAGGTCCTGCCAATTTGGACTCGGTGTTTTTATGTCCTTCAGAGCTGTACCATAAACACTGCATTTCGGTTTGGCTGGCAACTCTACCTCTCTCCTCCGTTGCCACCCCTCTCCTCACTTTCTTGTTCTATTCATTGCCAACCAAAATTACATTTCTACCACATTTCTGCATGTTAAAACAGCAGCTTTCCTGAATTCTCATCAAAGGAAAGAGAACGTTGCAATGGAACACTTTGTGACTCTAATGGCAAATTATTCAAAAAAGTAGCTTCCAAAATGCATTAAAGGATACTTTTTAAATAGCATCTTCTGCAACTCAGCATTTCAGCCTTTAGGTTTGTGAACTGCTTCTCTCTGAGCCGAAAGTGGATGGATTTATGAGGAAAAAATAAGCTAATGAAGTCTATGCTGTGAAAAGTGACTGTGATAATGCCTTCGGTTTCCCACAATGCCAGAAAGGCACAGCAAATTACTGCAGCTGCTCCATCGATGGCAGTTTTGTTTTTTCCTAATTAGCAGCTTCTTTTGTATTCTCACCAGAACACATGTGGCTCTCGTGAACTTTTTATTTTCACATTCCCCAGGTTGTGAGGTCTTACAGGTACATGTGAAGTTATTTTTACTGTGGCACAAGCTCTAGATAAATTAACACACATTTTAAAAGACTAGTAGGAACAAAATGGACGTGTTCTGCTGTTTCCAAATTTAGCACTTGCCTTGCCCAAATTAGAAGCTTCAATCAAAAACATAATAGGCTTTTGTCTATTTTGCACATGGAGCATATGCTCAAGCCAAAAGAAAGAAGTGCAAAGGAACCCTCAGTTTTGTTACTGAGGGTTGGTTGCCTGGAGCAAACAGATCTAGGATGAAGCAATATGTGCTGTGTTTTATCTGTGAATCATGTAGCCTGCACGCAGCCGTGGTGGCCAGAAGGGCACCCGGGAGACACAAATCCACCATGTCGAGACTGTGGCTACAGAAGGTGTGGGTGAGGATTTTTCTGCCACTGGCTTCTACCCAAATTTTCTGCCACTGGCTTGTATTGGCAAATTTTGCCAGTAAGTTGGATCTAAGAGAAATTAACTTTTGGGATTATATAACACAACACTTCCTTTAAGAGCATGTTCAAAAATTAAAAGCACAGTTGTGCTTGACAGACTTAATTATTCCAAATTCAGACTTTGACTCCCTTGTCTGAAACCCTGATTCTGCCCTTGGATGAACTAATAGGTTCTGCATTGTAGGTCTGAACGCTGAGATTTGCTCTGACATTAATTTGTGGCTGGGGTATGAGTATCCTCTTGCCAGCTAAGGGGATAGTTATCAGGTGCAGTTTTGGGGGATGTTTTGTAAAAATAAAAAAAATCACAATCTATAAGACCACTGAAAAACTGAACTCCCTCTCTAGCTTCCAAATATAAAGCTCTATTCATTTATATTACTGATAGTCTGATGTCAATGTTAGATAATTTTGATTTGAAGACGTGTAAATTCTTTGACATTCCTTTGACCCAAATGTTTTTTATCTATAAAAGAAAAAATAGTATCTATAAAGAAAAAAACAGAGCAGCATCTAAGAACTCAGGCTCCAGCATCAGACAGACAGACCTAAGTTTGAAGCCCAGCCTTGCAATTTGTAAGATGCTTGATTTGGAACAAATAACTTACTGTTTTTAGAAATCAGTTTTTTTCTTAATTTACAAAACAGGGATACCAATACTACCTCTGGAGAAAGAAGACAAAGACAGAGAAAGACAACAAAAGCAGAAAACAGAGAGGAGAGCAGATGCTACCTGCTGGTTTGAAGATGGAAGGAGGGGTCACGAACCGAGTGATGGAGGGAGACTCTTCTAAGGACACTTGTAATTACACTGGGCTCCCTGGACAATCCAGGGCCATGTTCTCATCCAAGGGTCCTTAACTTAATCGCATTTGCCAAAGTTTCTTTACTTTATGAGGTAACATCGTCACAGGTTCTGAGGATTAGGACTTGGACATCTCTGAGGGACCATTATTCAGCCTACCACAACCAGTATCTGAATTCTGGACTCTATTTTGTGGGAAAAGGGAAAAAATTGGAAGAAGAAAGCTTCTAGGAATCAAGGTCATAAAGGGCAATACGTATTGAAAGATGGGCATGATGAGAACTGACAGATGAATATCAGCAATAAATAACATGTCACAACAGAGCGGCAAACATTTCAGATATATAGCAAGGAGGGTCACGCAAATATATTTTCTGTGGCTTGCCAACATCATGCAAAGGGACCAGAATGCAAGCAATGTGGTGAGAGATGGATGGGGTCAAGAAATACCTGTCGGAAAGGTGACGATTCAGAGAGTGCACTGCCATTATTGTGAGAAGAACAGAGTGGCTCTTTTCTATTCCCAGTTTTCACTGGTGATCAGATAGGTGACCTCAATGAGAAAAAAAAATTAGGTATCACTGTAAGAAATACAGTATGGGAATCATTTCTTTCTTTTAAACAAATATTGTTTCTATTTTCTGAAAGGAAAATGTAAAAAGTCAAATAGTCTGACACGAGTATAAAAACTTAATTTTTATTTTGGAAACCATAGTCTGTATCTGTAAAGCCTATTTAAATGTATATGAACTTGTTGCCCAAAAGATATGTACATATTCAAAAACCATAACTCTTCCATTGGTAATAAACCAGAACAATGAATTTCTTGCTTCAATTTCCACTTGTTCCCATCATCTCCTCACCTTGAATAAAATAATATGCTTTTCTCTGTTTCCTCTGCTGGCTTCAGTTCAAATCTTTCTTTCCTGTCGTCTGGACTATTTTGTTAGTCTAGCCTGTCTCTAGATTTTTGTCTCCCCTCCTGTCTCTAATCCACTTTATATTAGGCTGTTAAATTAATTGATAATGTCACTCTGTGCTTGGCAACTTTTAATTTATTACTGGAGAATAAACTGTACATCCTTTGGCCTGAGATTCAAACTCCTCTAAAACTAAGGTGGCCTGGTGTGCCCAGCTCTGACACTTACACAACTGTGAAGTTGGGCAAAGCAAGAAACTTCTATGAGCCAGGGCTATTTCATCTTGGAATCAGAGAGCATCATAATGTCTAGATTACACCATTTTTAGAGGAATCGTGTTTTTAAAACAATGAGGATGAAAGCACTTTAAGCAGAGAATAGCACGTTATTGTTTCTCTTCCATGCTTTCCTTCCTTGAATGTCCCTGTGCACTACCTACTCTGAAGTAATTGTAGTCTTCACAAAAAGCAGACATTTCCCCTACGTACCTTTGTGTCTTGGTTTCCTACTGCTGTTGTGACAAGTAACCGCAAATTTAGCCGCTTAAAACAATGCACGTTTATTATCGTAGAACGCTAGAGCTCAGAAGTCGAAAAGGAGTCTCCATAGGCTCACACCGACGTGTCCGCAGGGCTGTGCACCTTCTGGAGATGCTGGGGAGTCTGTGTCCTTGCCTTTCCAGCTTCTAGAGGCTGCCTATGTGCACAGTCACATCATTCCCGTCTCCGCCTGCCCTTACATCTTCTCTGATCTCACACTTCTGCCTCCCTCCTACAAGGACCGTTGTGGTCACCTTTAGGGCCCACTCAGATAACCTCCCCCTTCCAGACTTCTCTTCTTTATCACACTTGCAAAGTCCTTTTTGCTGTGCTAGTTGATAGGCATAGGTTCTGGGGATTAAGATGTGGACACTATGGGGGACCATTCCTCTGCCACCATATTTTGCTTAGTGTTGCCTTCTTAGCTACTCCCCACTTCTCGGCTTGGTTTGGCAAGAGAAGTCAGGCCAGAGGAGGAGCCAGCTTCTTGACTCTGTTCATAGTTGGGCTGGCAGTGATGTGCTGGGACACACCTCAGGAGGCCTGTGTGGAGGAGGGACCTGAGTGGGGCCACCTGGCAGAGGCCAAAAGATGAGAGGCACATCTATTCTTTTAGAGTAGGGTTGGGAGATCCCCCTTTTCTCTTCGTGGTGGCATAATAGGACAAAAGAAGGTGTTTCAATGAGTTGGCTATAAACAGCTCCATGGACCCTCTTAAGTGTTTTTAGAAAAGGGGTAAGGAAGAAGGAGCAAGTCTAGCAGTTATGTTTTTCCAGGAAGCTCTGCCCAAAGATTTGGACATTTGGTTTCCATCATGAGCTTGATTCAGAAGGTCCTAGGGTTTTTTGAGAGCAAAATTGGAGTCACTGGTTCAGAGGTCTTAAGCATAGAAGAATGATCAATATTTTCTGTTGTACCTCATTGAACTGGAAGGGTGAACGCATAGCATGTTTCTCTTGGATGCAAATAGCACACAATACATACCATTTTTATTTTGTTTTTAAGATCACAACTCATTTCTTTCTAGCTAAATACTAATATCTTTTAGCATTAGAATTTAAAGATAACATAATTGTGACTAAAATGATAGTTTAGCAATAGAAAGATGCTAGCAGAATTCTTTCTTCTTTAAAGAAACACTTCTCCAGGAAAGATTTTTATTTATAGTTCTCAGGTTGGATTTTTACAAAATGAAGGTAGTTTATAATTTTAAAAAACTGAATATTTTCCTCTCTTGGTTGATAATTATGTAGACAATGCAATGCCTACTGACCTTAAAGGTTTTAAGTGGTTATGGACAAGAACATGTGTTGTAATGCTTAGAAATAACACAAAAACAAAAACCCCAACTAACTGAATCAGGCTATAAGCTAATCAGAATCCGTCAGCAATGAAGTTTAATTTCTTGGTACTGTACTGTTATCTGTCAAACATTCTCACAATTAAGGGAAAATATCTCCCAGCGTTTCCATGGTGCCAGAGCCTACCAGTGGAACAGCCAGCCCACACAGGGCTGAGGAGTTATAAAATATTAATTCAGTACAAGTATGCATCCAACAGTCTTAACATTTATTACAGGTTACAGCAATTTTGCCCTAACAAGTCAGTCGAAATGCACACTCCCAGATACTGCAGAACACATACCTTCCCGCTTTCTTAAAAGGCACTTTTTTAAAGCTCAAGATCATAAGAATCATTTGCATGATAGAAGGGTTTCCACAATCACCATTTAAATATCATGAGAAGAAGGACAAAGTTGAGTAACACCCGTTAGTAATGTAACTACAGCAGCTTGCAGCATGTACGGGGCAGGGCTCAAGATTTTGAGGGCACAACTGAAACTAGATTGTTTCCTTCAGTACTTGCCTGTTCAGGAATCGGAGAACTAAGGAACTCAGAAGTCGGGGGAAGAGACTGTTTTTCCTAACCAATGTCTGAGAGGGAGGAAGAGAGCTTGTAGCCTGTGTGACCAGTCCTAACAGTGGCTCACCAGGGCACCAGAAATAACACCACTCAGATAGAAGTCACCCTAAAAAAATCATTTCTATTTCCAACTAGTAGAATGGCTTCGTATAAGGTTTTTGTGAGTTAAGCTAGCCCTCCTATGTTGGGACAGGAGCATTCATAATTTGTGAATGAGAGCCCTCTTTCATTATGTATATTCTTCCTCAAAAACATTCCATTTATTTAAAATGTTTATAGTATAGTAAAAGAGGCTGAAGTTTACAGTCAGTTATTTGTAGAACTAATGAAAAGTCTAACAAGTAACATTTCCCATATGTGATTCCAGTTGTGTCTTTGCGGTGACTCATTTAAGTATTAGTCATTTCATTAACTATCATTTCTGGGACTTTTGTCTGAAATGCTATAGTGAAGGAAACCTAGTATTCTATAGGTTCTAAGACACTATAATGTTAACACCAGTTTCTCATATGTAGTGTATTTGGGAGGTGTAGGGAGATTTCTTGCCCCCCAAATTTTAAGCCAACATTTTCTCACTCTCTCATCAGTGATTGATTTTTTGTACTCTTTCTAAAGTTACCGCTTTTTCAGTTTTTCAGACAATCATAGCCAATATCTGTAGGCATTGTCTTAACTAATGAAGAAAATACAGATACCTGAATGCATAAGTCTTAAGAAAGAAAATACATACTTCTGACAACAAAATAAGACCTCCATTTTTCTATTAAAAATGACTACTCCCAGCCGGGCTCGGTGGCTCAGCCTGTAATCCCGCGCCTTTGGGAGGCTGAAGTGAGTGGATTGCCTGAGCCCGCGGGTTCGAGACCCACCTGGGCAACTTGGCGAGACCTCATCTCTACAATAAATCAAAAAATCAGCCGGGCATGGTAGCTCGCGCCTGTAATTCCGGCTACTCGGAAGGCTGAGGCGGAAGGATCGCCGGAGCCCAGCAGGTCGAGGCTGTGGTGGCCGGGAGCGGCCACTGCACTCCAGTCTGGGTGACAGAATGAGACTCCAACTCAAAAAAAAAAAAAAAAAAAATGACTACTCCCAACAGAAAAATTTAATCATGAAAATAATACAGTAATTGTAAACAAGATCTTATGTTTACTTGTTTTTAAAACATTATTCTTATTTTATTTTGTCTTTATGAGAACCTCAAGAGGTAAGCTCTATTATTCCTATTTTGCAGATAATTTCTTTTACTTGTTTAGTCAGAAAACAAAAATGCAAATGTATAGCATCTGATTACAGAGTCCATGCTTTCAATATTAAGAAGTCCAAACTTAGGGGGAAGGGGAGGAGGAGGAGGAGAAGAAGAAGAAGGAAGAAGAAGGAGAAGGAGGAGGGGAGGAGGGAGAAGGAGGGAGGGGGAAGGAAGGAAGAGAAGGAAGCAAGAAAAGGAAAAGAAGAATAATGCTTTATTCTTTTTATGTGTCAAGCTGGCAGCTCTTATTCTATTATGAGTTGTAAAGACTGATTCACGATGTTAGTGAAGGCTGGAGAAAACTTGAGCCCACGCTATCTGTGGGGCTATAGATGGATGAAATTATCTGACTTCCTTGCTAAAGCAACTGGCTCAGGACTGGGCACAAGACCCCAATTCATCCAGAGTGAAGCTTCGGACTGTTGGTTGAGTGTTGGGAAGATGTGTTTTTTCTCTGAATTTAAAGGAGTACAAATGTGTCCCCAGGAGTTGTTGGCAGCCATTTGTATCTGTAAGAAAATGAGGCTCACATCACCGTCGGGGAAGCCGGAGACAAACAGAAGCAGGGTACTTGGTGGTGGTATTTGAAATACCGGAGCAAACCAGTTCTGTGACCTGAGTTTTCTCTGGACGCTATTTATGAGATACAGCAAATGGCTTTATTATGTAAGCTATTTTTTGGATTCTTTTCCCGTTAATGGCGACTGAAGACATCATAATTGTTATGCATATCAAAAGTCTTAGCATTTTGAATTTGATTTAATAAAACAATTCCAACACAAAGATTTTGTGACAATGACATAATCAGAGCAATGATACAGCTGTAAGAATGTAGTACTTTGTATTCTTTTATTTTTTGAAAGTGAATTAGAGAAATTTTTTTTAAGATGTAGGATACAATTCGGGATTAGGTATACGTGTGGTCATTGTACAACTAAAATTTGGGCCTCCTTTGGTCCCCACTTGGCCTGGTTTGAGTCAGGCACCCTTACTGATGTTATGTGCCTCCTCCTCCACTCCCCCCCCCACCACTAGTTTCCAGCTGCTGTCAATCCCCTTCTTATCATATTATGGTGAACGCTCAAGGTCCACTTATGAATGAGAACATGTGGTACTCAGGTCTTTGTCTCTGTGGTAGATCACTGAGTATGATAGACTCTAAATCCTTCCAAGTTGCTGTGACATCCATAATTTTGTCCTTCATTATGGCTGCATAGAATTCCATCATGTATATGTACCACATTTTTTAATCCAGTCCAGTTTCAATGGGTAGCATGTTGGTTCTATGTTTCTGCTATTGTAAATAGTGCTGCAATACACATGCGTTTGTTTTAAAAGATGAAACAGGGCACAAAAAACCCTAGCCAAATTACTTCATTCTAAATAGCAAAACATTGGAAAAAAGCAAAACTAAATTTCCAACAACAGACAATTAATTGGTAAATTATGGCACATTCATAAAGTAAGCTAGCATGGTGATAAAATATCATAGTACCACAGGCAGTTTTCCTGCATAAAAATATTTACAATATATCTAAGTGAAAAAGCAGTTTTAAAGTCTATACATATGTATGATTTTTTTGTACCTGTTACATATGTTTTGCTGTTTAAACAATTTATAATATCAAAATATTAAATATATTAGATCAAACAACTTTAATTAAGTAAATTCAATATATAATACATTAGACAAACATATATACATGCACATATGCATGTATTAGTTATAAAACTAAAAAATATTATTTCTAAATTTTTGAATATTATAGGTGATTTCAATTTATTTTTTATTCATATTTTTTCAATTTTTAAGAATATATATTTTTATTAAAGAGTAATAAAGGCTATTCCTGAATGACTGGATTTCATCTCATCTTGATGTATACCGTGTTTGAGGCCTTAGCAAGAGCTTGCAATTCTTTGACGCGTACTCCTGTGCGTGAATGCTTCATATCACTTCAGGGAAGCCCTCAGTGCCCATTGCTTGCAGAAGCAGAGAAGTTCTCACTGCACCAAGATTCAAGGTTGCGGTCAGAGCTGATCCTTTCTAACCCCCCACTGGCTCCTCTGCTTATCTTTTTAAGACATGTTGTGACTATTTTCCTCCTTTTTCCTGGGATTTAGTTCTTCAATTTTATTTATTGCCCCCCCGCCCCCCACTTTGCCACTTAAGTTACATCTTTGGCGCATTATTTCTTTTTATTTCTTCCATCTTTAGCTTTTGACTTCATAAGCTTCCTACTAGCACCTTCAAGTCTTTCCCCTGATTTATTTAATTATTATTTTGTTCATTCCTTCATTTACCGTTTTCACTTTTTTATTCACTTACTTTTTATTTACTAAGTGATACACCCATACAAAAATCCATTTGTCTCTTCATCCATCCATCCATCCACACATCCCTTTCTTCCTTAATTGTCTCCAGAATGAGTCAGAGAGGGATAGGCACAGCTCATGGTGTTCATCGTTTTTTTGTGACACGACTGACTGGAGGCATCTGAAAGAGAATGCCCGGTAATTAGGCGAGGGCCTCAAAGGAGCAGCCGGGGTACAACTGTTAGATTTTGACAACAGATTTGCCTCTCACTTTTTCTCTTCCTAGAATTCAGATGAATTGTACTCTCTGAACTTTCCTCTTAGCCAAGGATATCTCTCACTCAGTCCTTGGCTAGACTGAGCCTATCCCTCACTCAGCCTCTCCTAGACACACAATCCCGTGTTTTCTTTCTCCCCAAATATTAAGACAAGCAGGAAAAGAAGCTTGCTTAGATTTTGTACACATGCTTGTGTATCCACAAGAACACATGTTCCATGAAGGCAGGGGTATTTGTCCGTTTAATTCAACCTTGCACTCTGAGCAACATTAATTGGATGTGGAGTAAATGAACGCCATGAATTTTGCGCTTGATTGTCTCTGAAATCAGAAATCGGAAGAGCAAACTTTTCCCTGATACCATGTGGTCTCCTCTCCCCCTTCCTTCACTTAGTGTAATTTTGGCTCACAGTGACTGAAGAGCATGGTATGTTCTACAGCAGTGGTGTTCACATCAGCCATTTGCAGACAGCATATATGTGTGGAATCATCTCACATCATCTAGACCTGTACCCATTTCAACCTTGCAGTTTTCCTTTAAATGATGCGTATTTAGCTTCTATGTCTGTTGCTTATATTATGAAATGTCAGTAAATGAAATCAATATGTTTAGTTACACTTTAACTGACTTTTAGACAGATAGTCAATTCAATTAAGATGGCTGGTTCCACAGCCTGGTATTTGTACATTTTCACATAGACTAGACCGACTTTTGCTCTTTGGATAAATAACATGACAGTGGAAGCTACATCCACTGCCATTTTGGGCCATTAGCCATAACTTGCACAGATCTATAAGTGAGTGTGTGTGCCAGTTCTCTAAAGCGGATTCCTCTGAGAGTTGGAAAGCCCTCATGGGAGGTTTGGTATTTCTTTGTTTACCCAAAGAAATAAAGTCAACACATTGGTTCTCAGGTGGGCAGTATAGCTTAGCCAAAGGTTGGTGTGAATGCTGATGCTCTCCAGGGATAAGGTGCAGATTGTTTAGATTTCATTCCTAGAGTTCTTCTTTTATGTGGGTTTCCTCTCAACTTGCAATTCAGGACTCTTGGACTTCTTCATGAGCACATTCTTGAAGTCACAATCTCTATTACATTTTTTAAACTTTGAATTTGTTTTATTATTTCTTTTAAATGAAACATTAATGTTTCTCATTACTGGAATAATTCATTCATAAACATGAACAAAATTTATGAAATACAGAAGGTCATAAAAAAATTAAAACGATCCATAATTCCTTCATCTGTAGATAACAACTCTTTATATTTTGGTATATTTGTCTTTTTGATGAATACACTTATATGTATATTATTTTTATAAAATAGGATAATCTCATGTAAACTGGCTTCAGTCACTTAACATATCTCAAACAGTTTGACTTGTCAGTACATTTTTTTGCAATTTTATATGTAAAGTTTGCATAGTATAGCATTATATTTACGTATCAGAATTGATTCAGTCTTCCATTGTCAGACATTAATTTTTGGCATTCTGATTCATCCTAATAGAGAGATCTTTGTATTGAACTATAACTATTCCCTTGGGATCAATTTCAAGATCTAGTATTTCTGGGACAAATGCAGTGCACATATTTTTAAGGCTTTGGTATTTGCAGTCTAATTTTCCCATACGTTTTAAATAGTTTATTGTTCTACCCACTGTGCCTCACTGGGCACGCTTTTTCTTTACGACCTCAGTGCATTTATTCTTTCCCTCTCTTCCACTATGAGAAGATAAAGGGGACTCAGGATGGGCCCTGAGTGCAGTAAGCCAATTATCAAACCGCTATGTCCCTTTCTGCAGTGATTGGTTTAGGCATGGGTATTTAACAGAGGCCTAATTTGATTGGAAGGGGCCAGTCTCCTGGCTGTGGGGATTAGGTAAGAATTGGTCACATGACCTAAATTTATTCAACCAGAATGAGTGCCAGGACTGTGCCACTTGAGAGAAGGAGTACTTTTTTTGACTGGTATGCCAGGAAGCTGACTCCTGGATTTACTGCAGCAGCCATTTGCCTCCATGAGGGCAGCCACCTTCAGCACAATGCTGATAGACAGGAAAACAGACCCAGAGAATCACAGAGAATTGGAGCTTGACCATGGATTAAATCCTATCTGAAAACAAACCTACCTCTGAATTTTTAAAACTTTGAGAGTTCATCAATTTTTCATGAACTTATTTTGAATCATTTTCTGTGCCTCACAACCAGAAGCATTTGAACCAATACATTTGTGTACTCTTTTAAATAAAAGATTTTTGCTAGTATAGAGGCAGAAAAGTAGTTTATTGCTATTTTATATGTGTTCAATTAAATGCAAATTTTCCATATATTTATTGGCCATTGGTATTCCTTCTTTATGAATAGTTTCATCTTTTATGCTTATTTTTTTAAAATCATGACTTTGTGTGTTGTTTCTTGCAAAATAAAAAGGAAGAAACTTCTAGTCATATCCACTGAAACATTTTCCTTGTTGGTTACTTGTTTTTAAAATTCGAATATTCTATTTGAAGGTATTCAGAGATTCTAAGTTTTTATTGTATTGAAATTTGTCACTTTTTTGTAGATATGCCTTGCTCACACATGTTTAAGGGATTCGTCTTCACTCTAAAGTCAGAGAGATATTGACTTATGCTCTCCTCTTGTTCTGCACATTTGTGCTTGTCTTCACATTCAAACCTTTCATTAATTTGAAAACTGTTTTGATGCATGGTGTATGGTATAAGGCAGGGCTAACCTTAACTGTCTTCCAAATATTGACAGCAAGTAAATATTTGAAGCAAATAATCTTCAAATACAAAAGTATCCATAAGCCATTTCTTGTTTTGTTTTTCCTAAATTTACTCCCAGGAAGACAGGAAAGGTTTTTCCTATTGGTTTTTATTCAAGGTGTGATTTTTAAAAATCCATTTTTTATAAGCAATTTTTATTCTGAATTGTATTTTTGGCCCATGTGGGGGTGTTGGTGCTATGACTAAGATTAGATGTTTCTATGGCTGCAGATTACTTTTTTTTTTTTTTTTAAAGAGAAAGGAGCTTGTCTTTATCTTCTGAGTCCTATACAAAAGGCCTAGCAACTGGCTCACTGTGTCCTATAAATACATTTCACCAACACTTTGTAGTGGATTTTCAAACAGGAAGTGGAGAACCAGAAACTGGAAAAAAATAGTTGTCCTAAATCTGCTGTTCAGAGATTAACACCAACAAAAAAGACCATGACAGTTCTTTACTTTTTCTTTGAATTGCAATCTTTTATGTTCCAACCACAGAGAAGGGAAAAGAAGTTTCAAGCCTTATGGGGACTTTTCAGATGAAAAGTTTTAGAGGACTTTGGTGCAGAGCAGTATAATGAGGTGAAAAAGATTTAGGCCATCTCTGAAGGCCTGCGGTGAAAACAAGAGCGTTGCAATAATTTAGAAGTTGGGAGCATGTTAGCAGATTTATATAAGGGACACCAGGGATGAGACTGTCCCATTATTTGAGGACAATTTTATTCCAAGTGGATTGAGTAGGGAACTAGTTCTGCTTTGGATAGGTAGGCCTGTGTGGCAAGTGGCCTCTGCAATGTGTTCTTCAGAGGCTAAAGGTCTTTATGAAAATGATGTCTAGAGGTGACAGAGTAAATAGAGATTGTCAAAAGACGCCTTGGAACACTGGGAAGTTTTTATGTGTTTTTATACATCTTTATAATGTTGGCTCCCTTGTGTACATGGTATCAAGCAATAGAACTACAAGGAAAGTGTAGTGGCTACTCCAACTGATATTTACTCCTAAATATAACTTCCATCCATCCCACCTATTTGTTTATGTGACTACTGCTTTTGTTTGGTCCAAGGGTTGGCAAACCTTTTCTGAAATAGAGTAAATGCTAAATACGTTAGGCTTTGTGAGCCATAAGGTCTCTGTCGCATCTCAGCTTGCTGTTACAGTATGCCTGCAATCATAGACAATGCGTAAACACATTGCTGTGGCTGTGTTCCCATGACACTTTATTTGTGAAAATGGGTGGTAGGCCAAGGTAGGCCTGTGGGTTACGGCTTCTGCCTCCTGACTCAGACCCTTGACGTCTCTCACTCGTGTGGTTGCAATGGTTTCTCTTCCTTATGACCAGTTCACTTCGTCTCAGTTTCATCATCATTTATTGTTCTAGGTGCTCACCATACCAGGATAAAGAAGGCAAGGATCCTGTTTCTGAAGCGCTCACAATCCAAAGAAAACACAGACGTGAAAGCCCATAACACGAAAGCAGTGAGGTAAGGTTGTTCTCGGGCTGCCAGATGGACTTTCTAAAAGAGGCAGTCATCCCTTTTTCTGCTGAAACTCTGAAACTCGCTTAAGGGCACCTTGCTCACCGCCACAGCTCCTTAGTGGGGTATGTAGTCTTTCATTGACCAACTTGCCTGCAGTCGTCTTGTCTTTCTAGACTCATCTTTTCCGCTACCTGTGCCACACCTTAAGTTCTAACTACAAGAAAACGTAGTGCCGGCTACATCGATGGCCAGCTACATCAACAGCCATCATGTTCTTCTACCCCTGTGTCTTTGCATGCACAGCCTCTGAACCGTCTGCCTTCATTTCCTTCGTATCCAATGAAAGGAAGACTTTTCGGTCCAACGCCCACAGAGCATGATAGGTCACCGTGTTGGCAGAAGAAGGGGTGTGACGGTGAGCTCTGACTTACTTGGAGGTGTCTAAGCAGGGATGGGCGAAACACTCAGCAGATGTGTCAGATGTCGTTAGAGCCATGCCCAGGTCCCCTTTAGTGGGCCTTGCAGTTATTGCTAGATGCTGACGGGGTTGGCTGTTAAAGGTACACACCCGCATTTTTTTCTGAGGATTTCCCTAAGCTGCCTGGAGCTTAGGGAACCACCTTGCCTGGAGATGCCAAGGAGCGAGCGCACTCCCTTTCTCCCTTTGCCCTCTTTCCAAGCCCAGCTTGGAGCCCTTGACTGCCTGAGGTGGGAGTGTAACCGCTCAGTGCCCTTGCCTCTGGGCGAGACCAAGTCTGTCATGCAAGGCTTTCCAGGGCATCAGTCTGAGACTAGAATTCTCCTGAAACCACGGCTATGCCTCGTTCCTTCTACTGCTCCATCCTGCTTCTCTCACACACTTCATACAAGTTTCTACTGAGAACATTTCCTTAATAAATTACTTGTAAAATAATCTTAAAGGAGCAGTAAATGAAATGACTTATGGTTCGTTACCTGTCTACATGATTCTGAGTATGAAAGGAAGTCTGCATGGTCGACTTAAATATGAATTTTGAAATCGAACACACTGGGCTTCAATCCTACCTCAATCACTTAACAGTGTCACGTAGGCAATTTTGTGGTTTCTAATTCTCAGTGAACTTATCTATAAAATAGTGATAATAATAGTATCAACCCCTCAGAGCTAAATGCGGAGCAGGATTAAAAAAGACAATGCATTAAAAGAGACAATGCATATAAGTTTAGCAGTATCTAGCCAAAAAATATGCTCAATAACATTACATATTTTATGATAATTATCACCATCATTATCATATTTTTTCCCAAAGAGAAAACACAAAAGTGATTTTTTAAAAATTTGTTTTAAGGCAATAAAAAATTGCCTGGGTAAAGTTATGTGGACTGTGAGAAATAGACATATTTGCATTTTATTGTGCTTGATGAACATATTTTATTTCCTCATTTTGGATAGTCTTATCAATGTCCTTTTAGTCTAGCATGTAGTAGGTGTTTATTAAATATTTGTGGACAAATATAAATACACATTGGGTTAAAAAGACATTTAAATTCTTGGGTGGTTAGAAAATCCTGAACAAAATAGGAGACTAAACATAATTGAACTTAAGAAGTGAGAAAGGAGATATTCATGATTTACATAAGAAGCAGTACATTCCAATGTCTGTTCTAGTTATGCCACACACATTTGACCCATGCATTACAGACTTTGCGCTAGTCTAGGAATCACGCTTCCCTTCAATGCCCACATAACAAGTCTGGTTCTCAAACCCACTTGAAATCATAAATCTTGCCAGTTTACCAGATTCTCAACTCCAGTCATTCCCTGGAATTCTTGAGGAACCTGTTCACATATTATACAAACCTCCCCTGTTTGCTGCTTCACCCAACTTTTACCCAACCCAACCAGTTGCTCCAGTCTTCTGCATGTCACTTGCGGGGGTCATAGAAGTGGTTCTTCCTACACCACTATTCTCTCCTAAACTTCTACAAGTGTGGACACAATTTCATTTTTTAATTCCCCACAGCATAATTGAGTTTGAGCTACTCTCCAGCTCAAGTTAGTGAAGGCTTTTTAATGACAGAAAAGAATGAACAGTTATGGCATGTTGCATTTTCCTAGTATATCCACATTATCCTATGTGCTCTTCTTACAAAGTGATTGTATCAGTGTTCTCTTGTTGCATCACAATTTACCAGAAATTTCATGGTTTCAACAACACCCATTTATTATCTCATAGTTTCTCTTGGTCAGAATCCAGGCATGGCTTAGCTGAGTTTTCTGTTTGAGGGTCTCACCAGGCTACAATCAAGGTGTGGACTGGGCTGAATTCTTATTTGGAGGTTTTGGCTGGAAAGGAGCCACTTCCAAGTTAACTTGGCTTGTTTCCTCAGTAACTTGTCACTGTAGGCCGAGGCGGTCAGCTCTGACTAGCTGCATGCAGTTAATTAACATGTAAACATATCTACAGGCAGTTTGCATCATAGCAACTTGCTTCTTCCAGGGCAGCAGAACTTTTCAGTCTGTCAAGATGAGTCTTATACAGTGTAATATATAATCCTTGCAAGTGTTCTACCATCTCCTTTGCTATGGAACATACTCTATCAGTCTGCTCGGGTTGCCATAACAAAATATCATAGACTGGGTGACTCTGCAACAGAAATTCATTTTCTCACAAATCTGTAGGCTGGAAATCCAAAATCATGGCACCTTGTATTGTTAGTTTCTGGTAAGAGCTCTCCTCCTGGCTTGCAGACTGCTACCTTTTTGCTGTGTCTTCACATGTTGGAGAGAAAAACAGCAAGCTTTAATGTGTCTGTTCTTATAAGGGCAGGAATGTCATCATGAGGTTTCTACTATCAGGATCTAATGGCCTCCCAAAGGTCTTATCCCTAAATACCATCAAACTGGGGGTTAAATGTTTCAACATATAAATTTTGAGGGAACAAACACATTCAGTCCATAATGCATAGCCTAATCAAGAGAGCAGCATGGCACCATCTTTGCCTTATAATCTAACCAAGACTGTGACATTCTCTCATTTTTGTCCTATTTTATTGATTAGAAGCAAGTCTCACATTCTGCTTTCAAGAAAATGGAATTATACAAGTGTGTGTCTATAGAGGTCATCTTAAAACACATTTGCTATAGTTATGTTGACACACCCTTCCATCAAGAGGTGGGGCCAATACATTTCTTTTTCCTGAATGAGTCCCTCTTGGTGACTTGCTTCAATTACATAGAATGCAGGGGAAGTAATGCTGTGTGACTTCTGAAGTTAGGTCAAAAAAGGAGATATGATCTTTTTCTCCTCTCTCCCAGTCTATCTGACTTCTTCTCTCTCAGGACATTTGCCCTT
The DNA here is from genome assembly GCA_963574415.1 of Tarsius wallacei. Lineage (NCBI taxonomy): Eukaryota > Metazoa > Chordata > Mammalia > Primates > Tarsiidae > Tarsius > Tarsius wallacei. The sequence goes on from CAUYQG010017742.1 coordinate 42,212, forward strand.
GGAGTTATGAGCTGCTGTGATCTTGAAGTCACCATGTTGGAGAGACTCTATGATGAAGAGGTCCATTTGGAAAGAAGAGACCACTAGTCAGCAACAGGCTTCAACTGCTTGACATATGAAGGTGCCAGAATTCAGATAATTTCAGCTGCTCATCTTTGAGTCTTCCATCTAAGGCCCTGGGCACCATTAAGCATAGACAGGCCACCTCTGTTGTACCCTGTTGAAATACTTAATCCATAAAACCTAACAGCAAAATAAATGGCTGCTTTCTACTATGAAGTTTTAGGGAAAATTTGTTATGTCGTCATAGCAACTGGAACAGCAATGTAGAAAATAACTTAAAGACTCATTTACCAAGACTCTCCACAAGAAGTCTCCTACTGATCATCTGTCTTCTTAGGTTCTGATTTTCTACCCTGTTGTAGAGACTGATCTATCTCTCAGTTGGCAAATCTTGGAGACATCCTGCCACTTGCCACATCCTACTTGAAGTTCAGGCCCTCAGAAAAAAACAAAACAAAACAGAACAATGCAAAAACAAACAAAAAACAGCATCCTAAAGAAGAAACAAGTTCTGAGTTTTTGTAATATCACTAGCAATGAACACACAGCCAATGACATTCCATGGGGAGCACTTGAGCACCTTCCCTTGTCATATGGGTTCTTTGCTTATTTTTGCCTAGCCAAATTATGTGCTAAATTGTCTTATCCTAAAGCAAAGATTTAGTTTTCTCTTAGGAACAAAAGGATTCCTTAATTTTTAGAGAGACAAAAACTACCTACTGCTTTAGAAATGGCATTTTAAAAAACCTCTTACAGTGAGAAAAGTCAAGGCTCAAACAGAAACAGAAGATGTGATCATTTTTATTTTATTCAACAGGGTGAATTTGGAAGAGGTCAGTGGACCATCTCACTTTAAGAAAAGTTGCCTTTCTTTCTTGCTATAAATCTGAGGGTTGATGACAAGAAAAGGTGACATATGTTCCAAAGAGACTTACTCTATTCTTATATTAAAGAAAACAAATTTATGATAGTTTTGAATGAAGCACTATCCCCAAATTAAGGGGTTGCAGTTTTTTTGTTGCAATAAAATAAGAATGATGACATTCGGCAAACAATCCATATTCTTCAACTAAATTATTCCTGAAGGGCATTTGCTATTTAAAGTTTTAAGTGTCAAATATAGTTTCCTGGGAGTTTTTCTTCATTTTGTTTAGTAACGGATTGTCACCTTGTCATCTGTCTCTCACATCATTCTTATTGAGTAGTTCATGAAACCACAGAAAGTGTCGTTTAAATTGTGTTTTCTTGTTTATCTTGTTCTTAAAAGTAGGACTCCAGGAGCAGTTGAGAGGGGAAAAAACCCACAAAACTATGCATCTTATGTTCTATTAAATCACTGGGTCATTTGTTTTTTGGCAACAGTTACACCGCCTGGTCAGTTAGAAATGGATTTAATAAACACGCTATATGACATTAGCTGCCAAGACAGATTTGCTCAAGGGACGAATGCTGAGCTCGAGAATCTTTGTGGGACTCAAAACATGTTTGATGGAGGAATGCTTACTGCATTCATGGTGCTCCCAGGGAATTACAGTTCTGTCCAGTTCTTCAGACCTTTCCTCTCCGGGGTCACTTGCTGGCCTCCTTTGCTTTTGAAGAGTGTGAGTCACTTGCTTAAGCAGGCAGTTCTCTGCTTCTGAGCGACCTCTGCATTCCCTTGTTAGGAAAACTACAGTCCTGAACATTGCTGGTCCTATCATTTATTAAACAAAACAAAGCAAAACAAAACGAGACTCTGACTGGTCCAGAGTAGTCCTTGCAGTAAGAGTGGGGTTGTGACTTGCATCGCGATAAAAATAGTATTGAATTTACTTGCACATAGTTTCTAGCAAAGAATTGGTACTTTATAATGTTAAATTTTCATTTTATCCATGTCTATGAGTTTTACCAACAGCATTTTTACCCTTTTCGTTTCTTAACAGACTACATTTTTTACTAATCTAAAGATCCTTGAGAGACAGGTTCAAGATTTTTGTGAATGCAGAGTTGCTTCAGCATATTAGCCGGTATGAAACAGTCCTCCACAGGAAATTTCTCCTTCTTAAAGAGAAAATTTTACCTGTTTTGGCCACTTATTCTGCAAACCAACTTTCTTCTTTATGGGAGAAGTTCGGTGTAATTCCAGGGTTTCATTTTCCCTGCCTTCTTTCTTTCCAGGTGCTCATTTTTTACTTAGTCTTCGCTATGCCACCCACACTCATCTCTTCATTTATGCCTTTTCTAATTTCTCCAGAGAATTAGCTGTTTGCTCCTAAAGTCCCGAGTTTCCAAAAGAGGAACCAATCTCTATTACAAAGCTTAACACGATGTGTTGTCATTATCTCCTTATGTGTTTGTTTTTCTCAATAAATGTGAACCTAAATGTCAAGGACTATATCTTTGTTTCACATTTCTATGACTTTGTATAGGGATATGTGCTCCCTAAATGTTTCCTACATGCAAAAAACTCCTTTGGTGCAAGTGGCTCTGGTAGACAGACTACTTGCCTCCTAACACAGAAGCTTCTTCCATGAGCTTCTACTCCTTTTCGGTGAACTTCTATGTTCTAGTGTGACTTCTTTTAATTTTGTCTCAATATGATTTGAAGTTTTTCAGTGTGCATTGCTATTTTCTATTCAAATATTATTAACTGACAGCACAATTAACACTAATAACAAAATGAATAATTAGTGTGGTTTTTGCTAGTGGTATTCAGTGGTTTAACTGCCACTAGGCCTTAATTTTCATTACCAACAAACCTTGCATGATTTTCTAGACTCCACCAAGGAAAGGACACTGGAAGAGGGGGCATGCATTCTTTTATCCTTTACCTAGAGAGGAAGAAATAGACTGAGGTTGCACATATTCTTTTGATATTGGGTACTACACAATATTCTCAGCAATACTGCAGACATAAAGTCTTACTCTTCAGGAAATAATGCAGCACATTGTCTTATCCAGCAATTATTTCATTAAATTCAGTTGACAACTTTTCAGTAATCAGATATTTAAAAGCATTTAGGCCTATGTAAAAGATGTCAGACTGTTTTTACCTCTTATTTTTTTCTCTGTTGCTCCAAATATTGATCTAAAATACAAAAAATGCACTTTAAAAAAAAGGATTGATGAGACTTAGGATAAATCTACTGCCAAATTATGCCTTTTATACCTTTCTGTGAAGGAATGCTATTTCCCCAAGAATGCGCTTTTATTTTTGTTTTGGTTTAAGCTGTTATAGGACTTCCCTGCACATGATTTATTTTACTTAGGGTTTATATTCCATATCTTGGCAGTTTTCTATAGCATTTACTATGTTTCTATATTGAATATTTGTATTGTGTCTAGATCAATAAAAATTGATTGTCCAAATTTTCTTGAAGATTAGTTCTTTATATATGCAAATCTACTTTTCCCAGCTAGGTGATGGGAATAAGGATACAGCTCACATTGTTTGTATTCCCAGCAGCTTATTGCAATGCCAGCTCAAAGAGAATGCTCAATACCTATTTTGATTTACTTTACTTTCAAGTTATAAATGCCATTTTAAACATTGTAGTTTCTTTTCTTTTTTAAAAGTACCATTTAGGATTGACTCGTTTGCTTGTTCTCTCAGAACCTGTTTCACATCTGTAAACTGTGACTAATAACAGAACTCAGCTTGTAGAACAATTGCAAGGATTAAATAACTGAATAACTATAAAAGGTGGAGCAAAGTGCCTGTAGATAAAACGAGGCCGTAAGGGTTAGCTATTTATTATTTTTATACTCATCCAATAAATACTTGTGATACTTGTTAGCTATTTAATAAATATACTCATCCAATAAATACTTGTGATCCAGTATTGAGCAGAGAACAGGAAGCCACCTTGAACTAAAAAAAATGCAATTAAAAAAATTTAAAAAAATTTTTTTAAAAATTTAGATCCAGCCTGTGCATATTTATATGGATTCCTGGGGAGTGCTGTTAAAACACATTGACCCCTCTGCTAAAATTTTTGATTGCGAGTTTTAGGATAAGTCTGAGAAGGTGGGTAAGCAAAATGTCTGTCAGAAAATTTCTCATCTCAGTTTTCCTATATTGACATACATCCTGCCTAAAAATTCCCTGTGTCTGCACGGAGACCTACCTATTACGGGCTGTGTTAGCCTTCTTGTCTTACATGTGCTTTTCCAGTGATGCCACATAAGCAAAAACAAATGTATTCTCCCTGTAGACTAAGACATGAGTATAGGGGCTTAGCATATATCACACTCAGAATTTTTTTTGTTTTCCACTGATTGTGCTTTAGTTTTGCATATTGTTTCTATAGGGAAGAACTGTGTAGCAGAGACGCACTTAAGGCAATTGCATTTTTTTTTAGTTCAAGGTGGCTTCCTGTTCTCTGCTCAAATATATCTTTACAAGGACTAGTCTTGCTTGAACAGTCTAAACTCTAAACCAATAATTTTCTAGGTGCTAGCAGCTACCAGTTATGAGATTTTCTTATGACTGGAAAGAGAGATTGCTTTATATTTTTAGTAAGAACAGTAAGACTAATTATTCTCCTTGAAAATGTCTAATTTAGGGCTGTTCTTTCACTTGCCCTCTTGACACTGCATCATTCTTATTCTAAACACTTGAGGAATTTTGCAGAACTCATGATTAGCTTCCAAGTCATTGAAACTTGAATATAGAAGTTATTTCTGCTTTGAACATTACTTTGATTAAATTATTGGCAGGTCCTTTGGTTCATCTTTGCATTTTTGGCATATAGTGAGTGTCTGGTACCTATTCAATCCCCAATAAATATTTGATAAAGAGTAATAATGGCTTATGTTATGTCAGATATTATTCTAAGCATTTCATTTGCATTATCTCAGTTAATCTTCACCTGATGAGCTAAATGCTGTTATTATCTTTATTTTATACAGGAGGAAACTGAGGTACAGGAGTCTTGAGTAACTTGCTCAACTTCTAAGAGCTAGAGACTCTGGGTCTTTTCTTATCCCATGGATTAGCTCTAAAAATCTGCCTTCATTAGCCTATAAAGGAGAGAAGTATTAAAAAAATGTTACCAAGTCAAGTTTTGATTTCTTGGTGCTATTGTTTCAGGTTAACACTTGGCTCTGATGAGTCTAAAATGGAGATGAATCTGCAGTCAATTATTGCTTCTGTCTGTATGCTTAGTATATCATCTCTTCTCCACTAAATTATCAGTGATTCCAGTGCAAGGACAATGACTCACTATTATATTCACTTACTACTCCTAATATAGTGGACTCACCATAGGTTTTTGCCGAAAAATATTGGCTACACAGCCAGCTGACCAGAGCATGCTAAAAATAAGCAGCCCATAAACTGCAGGTAACTGGCCTCAGTGCTTTCTATTTGAAAGGTTGCTGGGATGACTAATCATGTTTTAATTTCTTTGGTAAAACCTGATGCAACTTAAAATTATTTTTTTCCCGGCCGCCTTCAGAGCACTGCTTTAAATGTGCTGCCTTTTCTTTATCTCACATGAAGTTTTCTTACAGGATAGTGAACTCCTATGCTTTTGATGTGAGTGACAGCTCTGTCTGTCTGCTTCTTGTTTGATGATGAACAAAGGAGCAAGAATTTGAAGTCTTTGGTAGTGCTCCAATCTGTGACTCTATCTTGATATTATGAGATCCATAGGTATATCAATCCTGAATATATATATATATATACTGGATTATTTAATGTTGACATAATTTTTACTGCTGTTTAATACAAAGAGTTAATGCTTTAGGTTTTCACTTAATATTTACTGGCTACATGAGCTTGAGTAATCACTTGATCTCTCTGTGGTTCTATTTTTGCATCTGAAATATATGCCTAGGAATAACAGGTTCAGTGGCCAGTGTGAAGATTAAATGGGAAAGCGCATTATAAATGATAAGGAACTACACAAAGCTTGATTGTCATTAGGGAAAAGACAGGCTGGCTACTTTAGGGCTTGTGATGGTTAAATTTATGTGTCAACTTGACTGGGTTAAGAGATGCCCAGGGAGCTGGTGCAACATCGTTTCTGAGTGTGGCTGTGAGGGTGTTTTTGGAAGAGATTAGCATTTGAATCAGTAAACTGAGTAAGAAGATCCACCCTCACTGGGGTAAGTAGGCATCATCCAACTTCCTGAGGGCCTAAATAAAACAGAAACATGGAGGAAGGAGGAATTTGCTCTCTGTGCTTGAGCTGAGACATCCACCTTCTCCTGTCCTTGGGCATCAGTGCTCCTGGTTCTTGGGCCTTCAGACTCCAACAGTGACTTATGCTATTGTCTGCCCCAGTTCTCAGGCCTTCAGGCTTGGTCTGCAACTACCACCACCAGCTTTCCTGGGCCTCCATCTTGCACGTGGCAGATTCACGTGTCTTTCTTCTTGCTATTATTTCCTTTACCTGCAAAAGTGCTTACATCTTGGTCAAGTTGCATATCCAGCTTTACTCTCATGAAGCTGCCAAGACTCGTCCTCTGCCTCCAGGGAGAGTTTACCTTTCTTTCCTCTGGGCTATCACTGTGTACTCTTGTCTAACAGCTCCTCCCTTGTGGTCCACTCTTCTGTTCAAGTAAGTTCCTGTCCTGCCTTCAACCTGAGATGTTCTCTCATTGTTGGGCCTGCACACATGTTACTCTTCTGACCAGAACATTGTGCTCTGCCTCTTGACATGCTATTTCCTCATTCTTTACTCTTTTATTTATACTCCTCTTCCTTGGAAAGCAGCCTGCCTTAATCCTCTTGTAACACCTGATCATAATTTCTTGTTTCAATTTCTAATTTCCTCTAATAGACTGTTGACTCCACACAGTCAAGGATACATTTTTATTGCCCACTGCTATGTTCCCAGTGCCTATAAAAGGGGTTTGTAACATTATCATCATTTAAATATTTGTTAATATTTAATATATCATGCTTAACAGAGTCTTTTTGAAAAATTGTTCTGATGTATGAAATGAGTATTATGTTTGTGGGACTATAGGAAAGTAATAAGGTCTACCTATTTATCTTTCATGTGCACCCACTTCCCTTGCCAGTAGCAAAAGGATTAAGTCTTGCCAGCCAGCTGCTCTTGGGATGGAATTGTTCTGTCATCCAAGAAAGGGAAGTAAGTGTGAGAGAGTAGGGTGGCTCCTGAAACATGCTCCATAGAATGTGTAGGAAAGGCCCAAAGAAGAGAGTTGTTTGAAGCCTACTGATATTACATGCTAAAGAATTTTTTTTTTTTTTTTACTGAATGGATCAGTCAGATAAATAAAGAAAAATGTATAGAACTTCATAAGAAACTTTACTTTCTTATCAAGATAGCTGCAAAAACAGAAAAAAAACAAAAACAAAAACAAACAACTGCTGCCCTTTCTCAAAGAATAAATGAGATGAGATTAATTTGGGAGTAATCTTTAGTTTACTAATGGCCATCTCTAGCTATGAAAAAAAAATGATTTTAAATAATGTCAACAAAACTCAGCAAGACAGAAGCACAAAACAGGGAGACAAACTCAGACTCACCAAGCACAGAGTTTCTTTGCAGTATACTGTGCTGAAATAGATATTGTAGAATTATGTTTTTTTGAAGATTAGAAAACTTCGCAGAAATTATATTAAGAGAAAAATTTTTAACTGAGCTGAGATATTTGAGGATATTGAAACCATGTCTGAGTGGTTATATAAACATGAATGTCAGATATTTTCTTCCCGTAAGTCCACCAAATCACAAACTCAAAATTATTGTGTTTGCTCACCTACAAACTGCTCTTGAAACCCTGGTGCTGTAGAGAACTGATGTAGGTCACAGCCTAATCCTCTCACCAGTATTCTTAATACAAGATTCTGGGGAGAAATTTAAGAGAGATACAAAACCAAAATATGGTATATTTTATGTGTTTATGCAATAAAAAATGGAATCTGGAGATTGCCTATAAATAGTAAAGTTTTCACACTGTCTCTTTTCTCATTGTTTATTACATTAACCACTGAGGTTGAAAGGTTGAAAGGAAACTTCAAGAAAGAATAGTAATATCACAGCCAAAGATATGAGCCCTTAATGTCTGGGCTAACCTGTGTGCCTGGGTCATTAACCATTTTTGATGGGTACTTTCATTATGTTTTCCTTAACAATTGTTTTTTTTCTTTTTTCCCCAGTTATAATGGGTCTTTCATTATGCATTCCATTCTTTTTCTTTTCTCTTTTGTGATGCAGCATCTTGGCTACTATCCAAAGTTTTAGCTATTTTTTCTTGATTTATAAGAAGAAATTCACTTTCAGATACTGAAGATAAGACATAAAATGAGGAATTAAAGTGCTCATTAATATTTGTACTTTACTTGTCTTCCTGGACTCACTATATTCCTATCCACCTTGCATGTAGGTGGTAGCTTTGGCCAATGGAATACAAGCTGAGTGATGAGTGCTGTCTCCCCACTGGTCCCTAAAACCTCTGGGGAGATCCCTTTACTATTAGGTTCACTTTTCTGGTCTAGTGTCTGGCTCTAGAGCAGTATTGTTCAATCAAAATGCAAAGTGAATGCATCTATAATGTTAAATTCTCCAGTGGCCATGTTAAAACAGTAATAAAACAGGTAAAGTTAATTTTGATAATATGTTTATTTAAAACAATATACTATCACTTCAAAATGGAACTGATATAACAATTATTTAAAAGATAGTTTACATATCTACATTTAATACCAAGTCTTCAAAATTCATATTTGTTTTATACTCATGGTCCATCTCATTCCAGAGTAAATCCACATTTCAAGTGCTCAGTGGTCCCATATGGATAATGACTACTCTGCCAAGCAGTGCATTTTTGGAAGGTGAAGTGGAGAAAACACATGTCTACTAGATGAAAAGCCCTGGGTCACTGAATGACTGTGGAGACACCACTGACTGACCTGTAATGTGAGTGAGAAATAAAACTTCATCCAGCCCCTGAGATTTTGGGGTTTCTTACTAGCTAGTGCTTCGTGAGGATTAGATTTTTGTGCAACAAATATCTGCTACCTTTTCTCTGTCTCCCCTTAACCTCCATGAGAAGGATATACTGTCTTGCCTCACTGGTATTAGGCTTGGCCAGGTCATTTGCTGTGTTCAGTGGAAAGTTGACAGAAAAGACAGTGTGCTAGTGTTAAGTCTAGGCCTTAAGACAACTGCGTGATGCTGATTAACATATTTTGAGCTTTTATCTTTCCCTGTTAAAAAATATGGACCATCGAGACCAGCCTGGGCAACTTGGCGAGATCTCGTCTCTACAATCAATCAATAAATTAACCGGGTGTGGTAGCACGTGACTGTCGTTCTGGCTACTTGGTAGGCTGAGGTGGAAGGATAGACAGAGTCCAGCAGGTTGACGCTGGGGTGACCATGAGTATACCACTTCACTCTAGCCTGGATGACAGAGTGAGACTCCAACTCAAAAAAAAAAAAGGACCAGATGACCCTCTGGTCCTAGGGAAATTGAAAAATACATTGAGCAGCCCTGCACAGAACCTGAAGCCTGGAGTTAGTTCAGCAGAGTCTAGTCGAGATCAGTTGAACATCAGCCAACCTGCAGAAGTATGAGCAAGCAGTGAATGTTCACTGTTGTTTGCAAGTGTGTTTGGGGTGAGTTGGAATGCCAGTGTTACCATGATCATGGCTGACTGATAGAACTATCCTAACAGCGTTTCATTTCCCTTGAAAGATTGTCCACCTCTGCCCATCCACAGTCCTCCCTTCCTGATGCTTTTCTAAGGTGCATATCCGTCCAGCCTTTCTTCTCTTCCAAAGTCCCACTTACCCACATCCTCCAACGTTAGCAGCGGTGTAGGAAAGCTTTTTGTTTACAATTGTTTGCATGTGTAATTCAGAGGTTAGCCAACATTGTCTTATAACTTAAGATCTACATGTAGAATCACTCAGTTGGTCATTCAGTACATTTTTTTGGAACTGTCGATATGTTCCAGGCACTGGTATAGTCTACAAGGAGGCCATAATGAATGAGAAGAGCTGTTCTCAGGGTATTATATTCTTTGTAGGGGATACCAAAAAGTTGTAGTATTTCCATAAAGAAAACAAAAGAAGAGTAAGTGATTGGAGATGGGGGTTATTGCTATAGAAATGATTTCATAAACCCCTTATTTTATAACTTGCATAAATATTAACCTCTCTATAATCTTTGCCTATTGCTGGAGGCTTATATTCTTATACTTCTCTGTGGCTTCCAACTACATCTACTGAATTAGTTGATTTTAAAGATTATTTTTATCATTCTATTTGTCTTTTTTGTTCTGTCTCACATAGACTGAATTAGTTAAATTAGTAGCACACAAACCATTTGCACAAAGGCATTTGTGTTTATATAAGGCTTGACTGAAGGTGTTGAGAGCATTAAATTATTTTCATCATAGTAACACAATTTAAAATTCAGTGTTAGCCATTCCTGATCCTAAAATCTCAGAGGGAGACCCTAGCCTCCTGCCAAGGTGTTGGCTTGCATTTTCTATCTTTAGTCTTTTGTTTTAATCTCTGAATTCTTATCTTTTTCCTTCAGCAGAAAAATTGAACTGGCTGTCTCCTTTCCCAGGCTCTCAGAGTCTCGCTTTTCTACTAAATAGCTTAAAAGTTATTTTTCTACACATGGAAGCATTCAGGTTTAGAGGAATTACATTATATGCTCAAGGTCACACAACTGCATGACAAAGCTGAGATTTCAATCTAGTCTATCTGACTTTAAAACTAATGCTTGCAAAAAAGCAAATTTTATAGTTGCTTCAGTTAGGTTAGCCAGCACATAACTTTTTTATTTTTAATAAATAAATTCATCTACTGCCTAGAATTTAATCTAATCACTCCCATATAAGCCCAGTCATTCTATGATATAAGAATTTACACACAGACAAATCAGTGAGGTCTTAATTCCAAGGGTGGTCTTGTCTGTGGCTATTCTCTGTCCATTGATGGCATCCAATGAATTACTTGTCATTCAGCCTGGTCATTAGGGAATGACCTCTTTCTTTAACATGTCTATCACTTATGTCCATTGTCTTTCCATGGTCATTGGCACTGACCTGGCTCTTTAGCACATTCTTGGGACTCTTCCGGTCAGCCTGCTCTCTCTGTCACTTTCACGCCCCCCTGGGAAGAATGCATAAATCTCATGTCTTTGCCCAAACAGGACTAACACGTGGGCACTTGGAGAGATTCACATCCCCTTCAGGCATGGCCTCTTCAGTGACCCGGGATGGTAGGCTGGATAACGGGCTCTGGGAGACATCCACACTCTGATCCCCAGAGCCTGTGACTATGTTACCTCACATGGTACAAAGAACTTTGCAGACGTGATGAAGTTAAGGACCTTGAGATGGGAAAATTATTTTGGGTTATCCAGGCAGGCCCAATGTAGTCACACGAGCCGTTATCACTTCTTTACATGTCTGAGCTGAAAGTCGAAGTTTCCTGCACCTTCTGAACTCTCCTCATCTTTGCCTTTGTCTCCACTTAGTCTTCACAGGAGTAACTCTTGAATTTTTCACCTGTTATAATTTGTCCCTCAGCAATTTAGTGGTTTTTTTATTCTCTGCCTGTAGTATCCGACTTAGTCTACCAGTTAATTCTTTCCATACCTCTTCTTTCAGCATTCCTTTGATGAAATGCCCTGGATTTCTCTGCTCTAAGAGACTCCAGAGATCTGTTTCATCTCTTTTCAAATTGCTCACATGATGTTTTTAGTACTCATTGAACTGTTGCTCTCTTCTGATGAAGTGTAACCACAGATTCATCTTACCACCCCCCCTTTAATTCCCAGGCTGATTCACATCAAGGCCAAGAAGTTCGTTTTCTGACCCAAGCTGAGCCCTTAGCACCACTTCCAACTCTTTCACTTGTCTTCCGGTCACTCCTTCTCCCATTTGCTCACCAAGTATTGCAAGTATACATCTCTCTTCTTAACCCGTCTTGTTCTCAGTCTTAGTAGATAACACATCACTCTTTTCAACAAAAAGTGAGGCTATCGATCAAAAACATTCTATCTTCTCTATTTCTCTATCATTGGCTCAGAAATGTCACAGGAACTATATGCATCGACAAGAAAGAATAAGATATAGTTCCTGCATTTAAGGAGTTAAAACAACTTGCATGCTCAGATGCAAAACGAGCGCTGTATACGGCACATGTTGAAGTTTGTAAGGAAGTTTGTAGAGCTTACGGAAACTTTAACTGTATTATTTTTAAATGCACACAGCCACTTGGAAGGTGAGTAGATTATTACCCTCATTATATAGATGAGTGAACTGAGACTCAGAGATATCACATAATTTGACAAAGATACCTGAGTGAAAAAATAGCAGAATCAGGGCTTGCAAGCATGTCTGACTTGTAAAAAAATAGAATCTCTTGTGAAGCTCTGTGTAATACTTTGCTAATATTAAGTTGACCCTATTCTATACCTGTTGTCTGGGTTGACCCAAGTCTCTGGAAAAAGGTAAGTCCAGGCAAGCCATCCAAACAGCAGGCTATGGACATTACCTCAAAGTATATGCAAAACCTCAGGAATGTATATGCCTATCTTTTCTCAGACCTGGATTCCTGATTTCTAGAGGGGTTTTTTTTTGTTTTTGCTTTTTGTTTTTTTCCTGAGCAGCAAAGTAAAAATAGGTTAGGTGAGACACCAGAGATATATAATTATATGATTTATTATTAACCCTACCTCTGACTAGTAGCAAAAGAAATAAAATATTAGCAGTAACTGGAAGCTTCTTCAAGCAAACAGGTTAAAATTATTCTCTTTTACTTTTTCTTACATGGCATATTTTTTCTAGTAATGACCTTCTTTGTCAGGGATACAAACTCTTTCCCAAACCTTCCCATGGTTGGAGACTACTTGGCTATGTGAGGTTCTCCCACTTTTCAATTCTTATTTCAATTGCATGCATTTAAAAAAATTTATTCCCATTATAATAAAGTACGATTTCCCTTTCACAGATATATGAAAAAAGAATCTGCTCAGTGCAGCTTTGATCAATGTGTTTTCATCTACCTAATTAGAAACTCATTATGGCTACCTTCACTTTTGTGGTTTAAAAATAATGCATGCCACTGGACCTGTTTTTTCTCTTTATTTTGACACTATTTTCCCTGAAATCTGTCTAAACTGAATGTCTCTTTCTAAATCTACTATGTAGCTCCTTCTAATTCTACTAGCTGATTTGATGCCTTCCTCATCTTCTCCTGTAGATCACCCTTCTGATCAATACTTTCCACTTAGCATTTTTATTCGAGCAGTCTCAGAGTGCATACATCATCCTCTAATTAAAAGTTATACCCTTATGAGAGCTACAACACTTCCTTTAGACCCGACAACTCAACATTATGTGTCAAAAATATATATTTTGTTCACTAAGTAGTAGGAGCCAATCCCGCCCCCGCCCTCCCCTGGCAGTTTCCCTCTACTGCCAATCCCTTTCTCATAGTGTTATATGATAGTTGTTCAAGGTCGACTTATGAGTGAGAACATGTGATACTCGGTTCTTTGTTTCTGTGATAGGTCACTTAGTATCATAGCCTCTAAGTCCATCCAAGTTTCTGTGAAGCTCACAATTTTGTGCTTCTTTATGGCTGTGTAATATTCCATCGTGTATATATAGCACATTTAAAAAATTCAGTTCTCTTTTGATGGGCAGCATGGTTGGTTCCATGTTTTTGCTATTGCAAATAATGCTGTAGTAAACATGCATGTACAAGTATTTTTTTTTACAGAGTAACTTGAGTTCCTTTGGGTATATTCCCAATAGGGGGATTGCAGGGTCATATGGGAGATCAACTTTTAGATCTTTTAGGAATCGCCACACTCTCTTCCACAGAGGTTGTACTAGTTTACACTCCACCAACAGTGTAGAAGTGTTCCCTTCTCCCCACATCTTCTCTGGCATCTGTTGTTTTTTGAGTCATTGATGATGGCCATCCTGACTGGAGTTAGGTGATATCTCAGTGTAGTTTTAATTTGCATTTTTAGATGACTAGTGAGGCTGAGCATTTTTTCATGTATCTGTTGACTACTCGTATGCCTTCTTTTGAGAAGTGTCTATTCATGTCTTTTGTCCACTTTGTAATGGGACCGTTTGTTTTTTTTCTTTTTGGCATGTTTGAGTCCTTCATAGATCCTAGCTATTAGGCCTTCGTCTGATATACAGTTTTCCCAGTCTATGGGCTGTCTCCCCACTCTATTTTTATTTTTTTGAGTTGGAGTCTCACTCTGTCGCCCAGACTGGAGTGCAGTGGCTGCTCCCAGTCACCGCAACCTCGACCTGCTGGCTCCGGTGATCCTTCCGCCTCAGCCTTCCAAGTAGCTGGAACTACAGGCGCATGCTACCACACCCGGCTAATTTTTTGATTTATTGTAGAGATGAGGTCTCATCAAGTTGCCCAGGTGGTTCTTGAACCCGCGGGTTCAGGCAATCCACCCACCTCAGCCTTTCAAAGCGCGGGATTACAGGCTGAGCCACCGAGCCCGGCTTCCCCACTCTCTTAATGGTTTATTTGGCTTTGCAGAAGCTTGTTAGTTTGATGAGGTCCAACTTGTCTATCTTATCTTTTATGGTATGGGCATTTGGGGTTTAATACTGCTTGTAGTAATGCCCATTATTGAAATGAATTGACATCCTAAAACTGCAGGCTTGTGAGGTATTTTTGGCATTTCTGCTTTAACTGATATATATTCTGAGTAGCAATTTCCTAAAACAGTATCTCCAGAATAACTACTATAGGAAAAATAAATTTGGTGGAATCAAGAAAGCAGGACATTATGTACACCTCCCCACAAATGCCTTTAAAAACAGCAGTTTTTAGCTTGCAGAGCCCTGCTTGCTCAGAGAGTCCTTGAATGTGTGGCAGTCAACTCGTATCTAAACTAGATTTTTTTCTATGCCATATTCTCTCTCTATGAAATTGTTTTGCGTAACAAGAATGGACTGACGGTTTATTGGTTGTAATGAGAAGCAAAGCCTGGGGAAACACATCCTTAAGTTGAGATGAGGTGAAGGACTGATTGTTTTGAAATGAGGAATATATATTACAAAGAACACTGGAAACTTCCTTAGGGCACTCTGAGTGTACATTTTTTTGCTTCAGATTATTTCACTGTGAACTTTCAGTCTGAGCATTCTACCATCTTAATTCCAGGAGCCTCTGAACAGAGGGCAACCATGTTTTACTCTGATGAGTCTATAATACTGTGTGTGTGTGTGTGTGTGTGTGTGTGTGTGTGTGTGTGTGAGCGCGCGCACTCCGCATCATTTTTATTCTTATTGATCTGTGAGGATTGGTGATATGGTGCATGAAAATAAAACTCCAAATCTATAATCATTCTGGCTTTCAGGATCTTGCACTGAGACCAAAGCAGAAGCTAAATTTGATAGTTCTCTGCTGAGAAGAATGGGTTACTCCTCAAGGCATAATTTTCCTGATGTGGCTGACAGTGTGTTGTGAGACTACTCGGCTTGGTGTTCCTTCATGTAGACACTGTTATCCTTTATGAAAGTTAGGATTAAAGAAAAAGGTGGGGAATGTGTCGTCTGGAATTACATGATTCAAGTTAATCAGGGATATGAGCAAGTTCAAACAGAAGGGAAAAGTGTAACATTCTTAAAGGGCATTTAGCATTCTTGAGACTTACCTGAACCAGCTGCATAATTTGTCTAATTCACATTCATGAATAAGCAGATGAGAGATCTGGTAGAATACAGAACCTGAAACCAGAGAGGCTTTAGCTAGAATATCAATTCTTCTATTTATCAGTAAAAAGATCTCAAGCAAAATAAGCAAACTTCCTGAGCCACAGCATCGTCACCATGGAAAGAGAAATAATAAACAAAATGGCCTTGAGTTTTTGTGTGGAACATTATGATACACACACAATTGCAAGTATCTGTCTCAGGGTAAGTATTCAGAAATAACGCTTATTCCTCCGACTATCAGAAAAAAAGGGGTTATGTGTGGTTTACTTTGTTTGAACATATCTATTGTAAGACTCTTAAGGCCTTGCATTTTAAGAAAATCAAATTCTTAAAATTCAGTTATCCAGGAGGATTTTTGAATAGCCAATTTAATGGTATGCACCTAAATTAAAATTTTCTAGCACACCTTCCAAAAACTATAAACATCAAATAAATCAGAGGCCAGTGAATTTTTTCTGTAAAGGGACAAATAAATAATTTAGGGTTGTGGACCATAGAATCTCTGTCACATCTAATTAACTCTGCTATTGCAGAGTGAAAGCAGCCAAAAAAAATGAGTAAACAAATAGGCATGACAAAGCGCCAATAAAATTTTATTTCAAAAGTAGGTATTGTGGCAGACTTGGCCTGGGAGCTACAGTTTGCTGATCCCTGAAGTCAGAGAACAAATAAACCCACACAAATACCATACTTTTAGTACAAGTGTAAGTCAGAGAAATGACATACTCCAACATATTTATTAAGCAGAAAGCATGTACATTAATTTTCACCGGAGCTACTTCTCAGATATCCAAATCTGGATCCAGAAAACCTGTGAATGAGAGCAGAGGGCAATACAAGACCTACAAGTGAACTAAGTCAGTGGTAGGAAGAGGATCTCCATTTATGCAAGTAAATACTGAGAAAGGGTCCTGGTAATTTTGAGCACTGACTACAAGAAAGATACTTAAAGTTGAGGGAGGCCCCTAGGAGGCAGTCTTAAAAAGAAAACACTTTGAGGAGTCAAAAGGGAAGACCTTCCTTCTGAAAACTTCTTGCTGAAGAGAAAAAGAGCAAGAGAGTGAAATGAATGACGCTGCAACACAAAAAAAATTAAAATAATAGAAAGAGATAACCCCTCATCCCCTCGCCCACCAAAAGAGCCATATATCAAATAAACTGCAAGTTGTAACAGGGACAGTAAAAGGGTCTTAAGCTAAGTATCTTTTGCGCCACCTAAACTGCCAGCCTGCTTACAAAAACTCAGGACCAGCAGTTTTATATATACAGTTGTCTCAGTCAGTTTTCTGTTGTTTATTACACAATACCTGAAACTAGGTAATTTATTGAATTAAAGGAAAGGAATTTATTTCCTACAATTATGTGCAGTCCAAGGCTGAGGGGTTACATTTGTTGAGCGCCTTTTTGTGGGTGGGAACTCTCTGCAGATCCTGTGGAAATGCAGGGCATCACATGGCAAGGCTAGCTTGAGTCTCCTCTTATTATATACCCTGTGATAACTCAATAATTCCTAAAGGGATTAATTCATTCATGGGGATCCTCATGACCCAATCACCTCTTAACGGCTCCACCCTGCAAAGTTGCCATCTTGGGGATTGAAATTTCAACATGAGTTTTGAAGAGGAAAAGTATTCAAACCACAGCAACAATATAAGAGAAAAATAAAATATGTAAATATAATTTTTTAGATGAAGACTATTTCACTTCCTCCACTACGAATCAACCAAGAGGAAGAAAACTATAATGTGTAATCCCATACTAAAGCATATTTTCTCAAGCAGCACCTGAAGAAACATCTTGTATCAGATGTTCAAAAACTAAATATAAAAATGAACACAAACCACATGAGTAAAAAATTGAGACTAGATTGAATTCAGAAAAAGTGGAAAAATTGTCAAAATCATATAAGAAATGAAGACTGATTTGAAGGCCCTCACAAAAAATAGATTTGAATTAAAACTATAAGGTATACTGAAGAATTTTTTTTATTAAAAAAGCCAAAATATTCAGAGATAAGTTGAAAAAATTTATTTTAAAGATGTGGGATACAGTTCAGGTTTAGGTATACAAGTGATCATTATACAGGTAAAGTTTAAGCCTCCTTTTGGTCCCAGTTCACCTGGTTTAAGATCAGCTACACTTATTGATGTTACATGACCTTGCCCCCATCCCTGGCAGTGTCCTGCTACTGCCAATTCCTTTCTTATTGTATTATGGTAAATGTTCAGGGTCCATTTATGAGTGAGAACATGTGGCACTCAGTTCTACATTTCTGTGATGGGTCACTGAGTACTATAGACTCTAAATTCATCCATGTCGCTATAAAGTCCATAATTTTGTTCTTCTTTATGGCTGTGTAATATTCCATCATGTATATGTACCACTTTTTAAAAAATCCAGTCCAGTTTTGATGGACAGCACAGTTGGTTCTATGTTTTTGCTATTGTGAATAGTGCTGGAATAAATATGCCTGTACAAGTATCTTTTCTGTAGAGTGATTTAAGTTCCTCTGGGCATATTCCCAGAAGGGGATTGCTGGGTGGTATGGAAGGTCAATTTCTAGTTCTTTTAGGAATTGCCACACTGTTTTCCATTGAGGTTGAACCAGTCTGCAAATCAAGAGTTAAAAATGATCCAACATGTTTATAACTGGAATTCCTGAAGATGGAAAAATTCAGTACTGACAAAGAACTAATATTTAAAATTCTAATGCAAGAAAGTTTTTCTGAAGTAAAATTTGTATACATTAAAAGGACCTACAAGTATCTGGTAAAATTGTCCCCTAATTATTAACTCTGATATATATTTGAGTAAAACAAGTAGTTATAATTATACAGAAAAATCTTCAAGGCATCCAGAAAAGCAAAATGTAAATCAGGGCACAAAGGAGTATCATTTTCAAGAAAATAAAAAAAATGGAAATGTGAGCCAAAAAGTTTATGTCTATTTATGTGATCTCTTAAGTATCACAGCTATATAAACATACTTTTAAACATGTAATAACTCAAGGAATATTGTATTCTTACTCCCTTTCTGGGAAAACTTCTTGAGAATAAACTTTAGCCAACCAAAAACAACCAAAGCAATTCCAGCAAAATAAGTAATTTAATTTTGAATATAAAATGAACAAAGATGAGGATGAGGTTGAGGAATAATATGTAAATATTATTCTTAGAAAGTAAAGGCATCTAAAAGTTAGAGAAAAAAAGAAGGTGAGAAAGAAGTAGAGTAAGTTTATTTATTGTTACATAAGCAATTGTGGGAGTCAAAGAGTATCATTAAAAACAAACTAATAAACTGGGCTCGGTGGCTCAGCCTGTAATGCCGCGCCTTTGGGAGGTTGAGGTGAGTGGATTGCCTGAGCCCGCGGGTTCGAGACCCGCCTGGGCAAGCGAGACCTCATCTCTACAGTAAATCAAAAAATTAGCCGGGCGTGGTAGTGCACGCCTGTAATTCCAGCTGCCTGGAAGGCTGAGGCGGAAGGATCGCCGGAGCCCAGCGGGTCGAGGCTGCGGTGGCCGGGAGCGGCCACTGCACTCCAGTCTGGGTGACGGAGTG
>CAUYQG010017743.1:0-13850 GCA_963574415.1 Tarsius wallacei
AATCTATGTTAATGAGTCTACAAATTTAAATATGTAATTTATGACAATAACAACATAAGGGGGGCTGCAAAGCTATATAGGAGCAGACATTTTATATACCATAGAAGCTAACTTGGGATCAATTCAACAAACTACATTGTCTTATTTTTTTATTTTTTATTTTTTATTTTTTTTTAGAACAAAACGGGTATATTTCTGTTGGACTACCTAATACAGAAGATAGTGTGGAATGGATGGATGGTATGAATGACAAATAATACAAATATATTTTATTAGAAATACACAAAAATGCTTACACAGCTCAATGGGTCACTTGGAAACAAACTTGTTTGATTGTATTACTGAGCAAAAACAGAGTTGAGGCACCAACACCCTTCTTTTTTTGACATGTATTTGGAGATAGGTAGGAAGACACTTCTTGGTTTTTTAAAAAACTGACCTTCCCTTAAGTCCTGGTCATAGAAGTTTAAACAATGTAAATGAACCACCATTACCAGTTGTCATATCATATCTATGTCACCTGTGTATTCTGAGATCACACACATACCTGCCAATATACCTGGGAAGGGTTGCTATATCACAGTTACGTTTGAGTTCTTGGCAGGTAGGACTGAGAAAGAGTAATCTGGAACAAGCATACATTCTATTTAGAAGAAATCACTAGTATAACCTTAAATAACAGGTTACAATAGAAAGATACCGCCTGGAAGTTATCCTCCTCACTTTGGTTCATTTTAGTTTTTGTGATTTACATAGTTGTTTGATTCACTTGCTTATAGTACAATCCCGCCACAAAGTATTAAAGCACAAGATACCTATTATTCCTTCAACACCTGCATTTTTCAAATTTTATACTCTATATCCACAGTATGTCAGCAGTTCTTGAATGTTTAAAAAAAATAAATGGGTAAAACTCTTCTAAAAATGCAGATGTCTATAACGACGATGGTTTTCGGTGGGAAGGAGACAGCGAGGGAAGGGAAAAAGCAAACATGTTCGTGTGCGGGGAATATGGATTTAAAAACAAGTTCCCCAGAAAAGCTGGCCGTAATGGAATTCCAGAGAACTTCCTTTGCTCCCCAGAAAGGACCTGAAAAGCCCCAATACGAGGAAAACTGTAGTTAGGAGATGCTATAAATGATTAAGCAGTCAGAGGGAGAAGGATGAGGGTGTCTTCCTGACTTCTGTTCAACTACAGTTGCAGCATAGCCTCTTTAGCTGTTGATGACCGGTTAAAAACCACTGAGTACCAGAAGAATGCTGAAAGGACAGGGGTGGGTAGGAAAGTCGTGAACATATTACCTTGTCTAAATCGGTAACAGGGCTTCGTGGCTAGGAAAAT
This sequence comes from Tarsius wallacei, assembly GCA_963574415.1. Lineage (NCBI taxonomy): Eukaryota > Metazoa > Chordata > Mammalia > Primates > Tarsiidae > Tarsius > Tarsius wallacei. The sequence continues at coordinate 1,343 of CAUYQG010017743.1, forward strand.
TTTCTAAACAGTAAAATGACTCCAGGATAGCTTTCTCTCTCCAACGTTAAATGTCACCCAATGAACAAAAATAAAAAATAGAAAGATTTACAGGTAGGTATGACAGAAAATTACAAGGCAGAGAACACAAAAGAAGACAACGCTATAGGTTCAACGGTATTCCATGAGGCTAGAAAAACCTGTTAACTTTGAAAGCCCTAGCAAAATATCACTCTCCTTTTATAAATCATGTGTTTATCATACGATCGCACGTTGAATCCTTTTCTTCCCACATACTGAAGACTCTTACATTCAGCCTCTAAGCATTCTGCGTTTCCTTGCCTGTCTTGTAGCTGAGGATCGTGGTCCAGTCGATTTTGGTGCGGGTAACTGGAGGCTGCCGGCGCAAGGCCTTGATTGTGGTATCTGACATCGTTTGACAGTTTTCACTAATTGCTGTCTGATACTCATTTTCTGCATTCTCTGTGATTTTAATAAACTCCGTGGCAGGTTGGACTTCATTGGATACAGTAATTGAATCCTGTACATCTTTATGACTAACCAACTGAACATCGCCATCTTCATAATAGTGAACCTGAATCTAAGTACTCCAATCACCTGGGCTGTGGGTGGTGTGATGGTGAATTTCCACTCTGATCTCCAACGACCATTCCAGAAGTTTTTAGGCTGAAACTGGTGGCTTTCAATACATGCAATAATAGTCTGCTGTCCGTCTATAGTTTTAGCATAAACAGTACAGAAGCCGTTGGAATAATGATCTTTCACGTAGGCCCTTAAAGCACTGTCACAGGATTCTCGCCAAGACCTCAGGCCTCCTTCCACGTCCTCTGACTGGGGGTCACTTGCTTCTTTCCGTAAGTGTTCAAATTTAAAGGAAATTTTGTTTCTTGGATCTAAAAATCTGCTATTACCCAAGTCACCGTGTTCTGTAATTAGGACCTGATCGTCATATCCTTCTAGCTTCACAGGCGTGAACTGATCCACGTTATACTGGGCAAATGCATGTGCTGCCCCTTCCCTGAGAAGATTTTCATTATTAAGCAGTAGCCGAACATCATTGAATACTTCATTAAATTCCCCTGGAGGTGCATGAGTAATGAATTTAGCAGCTATGCGTACCTTCTCATCTGACACCCGATCCTTGAAGTCGGCCATCTTGGGCTGCTCTGCTACATTGTTTTAAATTTAGGATGGTAAATGCAATCTCCATGGTAACTAATTTAGAATAACTTTTAAAATTACATAAAAGGAAAAGAGGAGAGAATAAAAATGGTATACTAGAAAAAAAAATCAAACACAAGAGAAGGTAGTATTGAAGGAATAGAGGACCAAAAAAAGTGACATATAGAAAACATGGCAAATTGGTAGAATATAAAATATTTAACATATATACTCAGTATACATTGTTTAGTATATTATATATAGCATATATTTAACATATAATAATTATCATGTATATTTATATGATATGATATATTAAATAATATAATTTTAAATATAAATAAGTTAAACTCACTAATTAAAATACACAGACTGGCAGTAAAACTATTCTGAGAGATATTGTAATGGTGAATACATGTCATTATACAATTGTTAAAACCCATAGACTGTACAACGCAAAGAGTAAAACCATAGTGTACTATACTAATGTAAGATGTTACTAATAGGAGAAACTGTGTGCATAGTGGGCACTTGGGAACTTCCTGTACTTTCCACTCAATTTTTCTATAAACTTCAAACTGATCTAAAAAATAAAGTCTATTAATTTAAAAATTCAACTCTGTGCTGTCTATAAGTTACTCGCTTTAGATTTAATAGGTTGAAAGTGAAAGGATGTAAAATGGTATTCTAGGCAAATGGTGACCCAAGATGAGCTGGGGTGGCTATACTAATATGAGGCAAAAGAGATTTTAAGTCAAAAGCTGTTCTGAGACAAATAAGGATATTATATATTGATAAAAGGATAAACTCATCAAGAAGATAGAACAACTATAAATGTATACCCACCTAACTACAGAGCCCCAAGATATTTAATGCAAACACTGACAGCATTAAAGGGAGAAATAGATGTTCTACAAGAGTAGTTAAGACTTCGACAGCCTACCTTCAATAATGAATAGATTATCCAACAGAGGATCCATCAGGAAATTGAGGACTTAAATAACACTATAAACCAATTAGATCTAACAGACATATATAGAACACTCCACTTAACATAGCAGAATACACATTCTTCACAGGTGTACATAGAAAACTCTCTAGGACAGACATACGTTAGGTCACAAAAACAGCCTCTCTAAATTTTAAAGGATTGAAATAATACAAAGGAGCTTTACAGATTGCAACAGAATGTTATTAGAAATCAATTACAGAAGGAGAACAAAAGAATGTACAAATACACGAAAAGTAAACAACACGCTCTTAAACAACGAAGGGGTCAAAGGATAAACCACAAGGGAAATTACTATACTTTAAATGGGGGGAATAAAAACAATACTTAATGAATGCAGCAAAAGCAATGCTCAGAGGGAAATTTATAGCTGGAAATGCCTACATTAAAAAAAAAAGAAAAACCTCAAATCAGTAACCTAACTTCATACCTTAAGGAACTAGAAAAGGAAAAGCAAATCAAATCCAAAGCTGGCAGAAAGGAGGAAACAAGAAGATTAGTGCAAAGCTCATTAAAATAGATAATAGGAAAACAATAAAGAAAATCAATGAAACCAGAAACCAGAAGTTGGTTCTTCAAAGAGATCAACAAAACCAACAAAACTTTAGGTAGCTAAAAAAATAGAAGATGCAAATAACTAAAATAAGAAGTGAAAGGGTTGTATCCTTACCAATCAACCATTGTTGGTGAGGATGCAAAGAAATTGGAACACATTGCTGGGATGTAAAATGGTTCAGCTAATGCAGAAAAACATTTTGGTGGTTTCTCAAAAAGTTAAACACAGAATTATCATATACCCCAGTAATTCTACTCCTAGGTATGCATCCAAAAGAATTGCACAGTTCACAATAAACCAAAAGGTAGAAACAACACTAATATCTTCAATGTGTGAATGGATAAACAAATTGTGGTATATACATGTACTGAAATATTATTTGGTCATAAAAAAGAATGAAGTACTTACTAACGCATGCCACAACATGGATGAACCTTGAAAATATTATGCTGAGTGAAAGAAGCCAGACACAAACGTCAAACATAATATAATTCCATTTATATCAAGTAAGTGGCATAGGTAGATCAATAAAGACACAACAGATTGGTGGTTGCCAGGGACTGGGAGGAGAGGAAAATGGAAAATGACTTAATAGGTATGAGGTTTTATTATTGGAGTGATGAAAGTGTTGAAACCGGGTAGAAGTGATTATTACATAACACTGTCCGTGTGCGATATACCACTGAATTGTTGACTTTAAAATAGCTAATTTTATGTTATGTGAAGTTTATTTCAATTATTTAAAACTCTGGCAGGCCCTGAGAGAATAGAGGGTCAGAATATAGACAGAAATGTTGACCTTGATTTAAAAAGAGTTAAGACAGGATAGAATTTAGAACATTGTACAGTAGGGGAGGGTGAGAAGTGGAAGGAAATAATTTTTGATAACGGCCTTAATTTTCTCAATGAAGCGGTAAGAGCCATGGTTATTGAACTACTACTGTGTGCCGGGTACTGATCAAAGCCTGCACAATCTTATTTAGCTATCAAAACAAACTAGGACAGCAGATGCTTTCGCTTTTCCTATTTTACAGATAAAAGGCTGACTTGGAGAGGATAAGTGACTAGTTTAAGGTGATACAACTAGTCAGGGTCAAAGTCAGCTCTAGACCTGACCCTATCAAACTCTGTTCCTTGATACCTTCAGTCTAGGGGTCAAAGTGTTGTACTTAGAATGGGTCAGAAGTGGTGGAAAAGAAGGGGGAAACCCAGGATGGGTAAGAAGTAGTGAGAAAGAATCTGAGAAGAAGCTCAGGACAGTCATCAACCATGTGCATACGGACCTGACTGATTGTGTGACTTTTCTCCAGCAGGGCTCAGTCTCCTGACGATAGGACAGGAAAAAACCCTCAGAATTATTGGCCTGTGGTTGCAGTTTTACAGAGTGGGCATGGTAGAAGATGGGTGTTCAAGGAACTTGACGGGGGTCAGGCAGGGGTCAATAGACTGAAGTTGTGACGTTGACAGTCAGCGTGGAAGGAACAAAGTGGTTGAGGAGAACAGATGTGACGTCCCTGGGCTTGGCAAAGTTAAAATTTGTGAAGGGAGCACAGTAGATTGGGTAGACATACAAACATTGAAGGTATCCAGATTCAGGACTTGGGTGGAGCCATGTACACCAGTCTTCAATGACTGTTGGGGAGATGAAGTGGTTAAAAAGCGGGAGAGCTAGATAGCAAAAGTCACAAAGGAATGGGGATTTTTATGAGACGATGGTCATATAATTGCATCGGAGACCAAAAAATAATGCCAAAAAGCCCACCTCCAACTTCCGACTTAACATATAGACAAAAATGGGTCAACCGTACTTGCATTACCATAAAGTCTCACTTTTGTTATAATAATCATGGTGATGACAGTAAGATGAAAAACAACAAAAGCAAATTTTTACTATACGCCACACACTCTGCTAAGTACTTTATCTGCATTATTTCATTTAACTACTTTAACGATCCTGAGAGTAATCATTCTATCATCAGTTCCAATTTACAGATAAAGAAAATGAGACTTGGTAAGATTAATTCACTGACAGACCCTCCCAACTCCCGCTTTCAACCTGTCTAGCTCGAATACTTTTAATGCCGCTCTATTAAACATCAGAAAAGAATCTAGGTTTATTTTTTCAAACTGAAAAGTGCCCAAGCTGAATAATCTTTAACATCTTAGGCGACAGGATGGTCTGTTTTGGTTCACAACTGCAATTCCCTGAAGAAGTTTAATTTAGGCTTTCTATCCCACCAGCATTAACTGGGTTCACCTTGCTTTACTAGACTGTTCTTAAAGCATTCATTTTCTAAATTTCTTTCCAATTTATTTTCAACAGAGCTGTAAGCCATTCTGTGTTATGTCGTGCTTAGCTTCCTCCTCAGGAAAAGGCACTCTTCTAATCTAGGGAAGACAGATGATAAGTGAAGTGGTTTCAAGGCTCAGAAAAGTGCCACCGAATGACATTTTTAAGAGCACAGACCAAAATGATTTTAATTCTCTGGTCTAGATAAATGAAGGCTGAAGAGCATTGTAAAAGGCTGCCAAGATTGTAACCATGAAGGACAAGGAAAAGCTCGATTTTTGTCTTGTTCCCTGTGGTAGGTTGAATGGTTGGAGCCAAAAGAAGCCATGTCCAAGGCCTAACTCCAGGCACATGTGAATGTGATCTTTTTTATTTGCAAATAAGGTTTTTGTAGCTGTAATTAAGTTAAGGATCTGGAGACGAGGTCATCCTAGATTTAGAACGGGCCTTAAATCCAATGATTAGTGTCCTTATCAGAGAAAGGAGGCAATTGGAGACACACAGGCACAGGGGAGAAGGCCTTATGAAGACTAAGACAGAGATTGGAATGATGTGTCTATAAACCAAGAACTATCAAGGCCTGGAGGAAGGCATGGAATGGAATTTTCCCTCAGAGCCTCCAGAAGGAATCGACTCTGTCTACACCTTGAGTTCAGACTTCTGGCCTCTACAACTGTGTGACAGAGAAATTTTTAAGCCACCCGGTTTGTGGTAACGTGTTACAGCCATCCAAGGAAATGAACACATTTCTTAAACCTGGGATCCTAGAGCTAGATTAAGTGGGTATTGATGATACCTAATGCTGAGGGGAAACACAGTGGGATTTGTTTTCAGAAGAGCTAGGAACTGCAGACAAAATAGCTGCAAGAAATTCTTAGGTTAATTCATGAATTACTACAGGGACGAGAAGATGGTTGTGATTGTTTATGCTTAACTTACTAAGATTTTAGTCTTGCAAAATATTCTTCTGCTTTCCTACAAAATATCCCTTGGTACCATTATCTGTGTTGTCTTTGGTATTTGGATTTGGTCAACTCTACATCAGAGGTGTAAGAAAGAAAAAACTTTATTTGCATGAGTTTCCTTTTGTTTGTTGTGTATGTGTGTGTGTGTGGGGGGGGGGTTGTTGCTTGTTTTTGTCAGTGAAAGGAAACTTCTAATTTCCAAAACCCAGTAAGTGGCCTCACTTCATAAGTTTATTAAAAGAATAAATTCCATCTGTTCATAAACTCTGTATACTTTAATATTTCCACACCATATTCAACTTTTTGTCTAGTTTGGACGATCGAAGTTATGAGGCATATAAGAATAATTTCTCAAGGATAGGTTAATTCTGGGGTGTGTTAAAATCCTTTTATAGTTCCAGTTGTTTCCTGAGTTGCAAAGGACTCTCTGAATCAGTGTGAGCTATCTTTATGAAAAATAATGGTGGTGGGAAGTTTAGGGAGTGGAGAAGGAAAGATTTTCCAACTCAAAATCCTAATAAAAAAAATTTAGATGAAAAAAACATTAGCCAGGCATGGTGGCTCGTGTCTGTGGTCCCAGCTACTCAGAATGCTCAGATAGAAGGATCACTTAAGCCCCGGAGGTTGAAACTCTGGTGAGCGGAGATCGCGCCACTGCACTCCAGCCTGGGAGGCAGAGTGAGACCCTGACTCAAAAAAACAAAAACAAACAACAAGCAAACATTTAGAAAGAAGGGCAATAGTAGAATAAATGTTTAGATACATAATTACAGTCACATGTTGCACAATGATGTTTTGGTCAATGATAGCCTGAATATATGACAGTGGTCCTACATGATTATAACGCCGTATTTTTGCTGTGCCTTTTCTGTGTTTAGAAATGATTAAACACAGAAATACTATGGCATTACATTTGCCTATAGTATTCAGTACACTAACACCCTGTGCAGGTTTGTAGCCTAAGAGCAATGAGCTATAACATATAACCTAGGTGTGTAGTAACCACACTATTCAGGTTTGCGTTAAGTTCACTCTGTGAGGTTCACACAACAAAATCACGGAATGAGGCATTTCTCAGAATGTATACCCATGGTTAAGTGAAACACGACTGTTGACTATTTAGTCAGCCTTATTAGAGGTGTATTGGGCAAAAGAAATTCTACGGTGGGTGGAATAATGGCCCCCAAAGATATCCCTAGCCCAATCCCTGGAACCTGTGAATATGGTACTTTACATGGCAAAAGAGACCTTGCAGATGTGATCAAGTTAAGGATCTTGAGATGCGAAGATTTTTCTGGATTAGAATAAATGTAATCAGGAGGATCCTATAAAAGAAATAGGGAGGCAGGAGAGTCAGAGAAGGAGCTGTGAAGATAGAACGCAGAGGCTGAAGTGAGGTGAGTGTTGCCTTTGAAGATGGAAGGGAACCCAAGTCAAGGAATGCAGGTGGCCCTGGAAAAGGCAAGAAAAAAATTGCCTAGAGTCTCCAGGAGGAACATAGTCCTGCTAATACCTTGATTTTAGCCCCATGACACCCAGTTTAGACTTTCGTCCTCCAGAACTGCAAGATAATACATTTGTTTGTTTTACACCACATCGTTTGTAGTAATTTGTTCCACTAGCAACAGGGATGAATACGAACTCTAACTAGCCCTAAAGAGCACATGAAGGAAGAGAAGGGAACAGCATGGCTGGGAGGACCCAGCCTTCGGCCTGACGTACTGTGAGGCTGGCTATCTGCTGACTGTCCAGTGGCTCAGGCTCGGGTCACCGCTGAACAGTAGACAGCAAACCTCCCTGTTTTGTTTTGTTTTGTTTTAACTCTGGTCTCACTGGCGCCCAGGCTGGAGTGCAGTGGCATGCTCATGGCTCACCCCAGCTACAACCTGCTGGGCTCAGGTGACCCTTCCATGTCAGCCTCCCGAGCAGCCAGGGCTACAGGTCTGTGCCACCATATCTGGCTACTTTTTAAAGGTTTTTTTTGTTTTGTTTTGTTTTTTGTTAGAGACAAGGTTTCGCTATGTTGCCTAGGCTGGTCTCAAACTTCTGGGCTTACCCAATCCTCTTGCCTTAGCCTCCCATAATGCTGGGATTACAGGTGTGAGCCACTGCATCTGGCCATTTCTTGTTCTTAATAATCCCTGCATCCCACCTCCCACTCCCTGTGGGATTCTTTAGCAAGGATCTGGTCTCGAGAATTTGTCTCACGCTGGGCAACCATACAGCCATCACTGATGGTGTTGCGAGAAGTGATGAATATCCTGGACCAAAATGACTCACCACTGAGGGAGAGGCTTCTGCCCTAGGGTAAATGCATGAAGGCCTCCTTCTAACTGGCGCCTGAGCAAAGAGCAGATGATTCAAATTGCAACTGTGTTTCTGTGGTTTGAGTTTAAAAAAAAATCCCTCGAATGGGTTTTGCTTATTCCAAAACTTTAAAAGGCACTCCCGTCTTCCCAACATTGCAGCTTCAGGGGCCTGAAGGCTGTGTTGAACCTCAGGCCCTGGCCTGCCCTGGGTCACGTCATCCAGAAGCCTTTAGGATTTAAGATGGCATCTCTCTTATCAGATTCTCTCTGATTACTAAATAGGGGAGTGCATTGTGGCCAGGAGGCAGGTTCGGTTGTAAGATCTCTTTAATTTCTCTCAGGAAAATAAAATAAAATAAAACCACTTCTGAGCACTGGCAACAAGAAAAACCAGCTCTCTGCATAGAAATTTTGACTCTTCTACAGTTGTAGAAGATCCAGAAAAATCAGGGCTCAAACAAACAAAACCCTGCCTGGACAACATAGCGAGACCTCATCTCTACAAAAGATAAAAAATGTAGCTGGGTGTGGTGGCACATGCCTCTGTAGTCCCAGCTACTCGCTCTAGGCTGTGTAACATCGTGAGATCCTGACTCAAAAATACAAAAACAAAACCAAACCTAGCAAACAAAAACACTTGGTCACCTCATAATTTTCAGAATGAGTAGAGGAGACAGATGAATAAAGGAATGAATGATTAATATGGGTTTAATTATTTGAATTAATCAATGAAAACATGATTACGCTCAGCCCTTATCCTTGATCAAGTGTTTCATCCCCCAAGGGTCCCTAGGACATGCGTAAAACTCAAAAGTCTTCATTAAAAAATGACTGATTCCATTAGCTCCAAATAGAAGATTCTTTTGTCACTCTAGGACAAAAGGAGTCTCTAACTATGCAAGGGCTGTGGATTAACGGTAAAATAGAGGCCTGATGACTGAAGGAAAAGCAGAATTCTCTATGGGAAATTGGCCTTATTTGGACTTGATGTTCCCACTGCAAATGGCTCTCAGCTGGCTGGGGGCCAGTCATCACTCCTCTCACCTTGTTAAGCATACAAACTAAGGTTCCCATGTTCCTTAGATGTAGGGTGTCTGTTGTTCAGGACATGTCTGATTAAATGGCAAATTGTATTCCCTTGAGTTTAAGCAGTACAGGTTTGTGTGAAGCCATATATATAAACTATGCCTGGCCGGTCCTACTTTGCAAACACTCAGTTTATGGTTGGCCTCTGTGCCAGCCCCTTCCAGATACCCCTCCACCACCACGGGCTCATTCCTGCAGTGGGTGGGGCTGCGGGCACCATCAAGGCCTCTCTGCTCGCCTGGGGTCCTCTCCACCCCAGGCCCTGGAGCACTGCAGTTACTGTGGCAACAGTAAGACACATTCTAGCATTTGTGGGCTATCCTAAATACTGCACCTACTGCCCATGGCTCACGTTATTTCTATGGAAAAATACATTCTGAGTTTTAAACCAACTATTGACGACCTGCACTTGAATATCTATATTGCCTTTATAATGCCTCTTCTTGGAATTCCGTGGAAATGACTGTTCATAATTGTTACAATGAGCAAGTGAGTGGGCTGAGCTTAGGGCTGCAAAGTGCTATAAATTTTGAAAACAAAATGCATTGGTGTTTTCACTAGGTGAAATAGTAAGGTAAACTGTAGCTCTAGGATTGGTCGGATGGGTCTCAGTTTTCTCACCTGTAAAATGGGATTCTAAGGTTCAATGAGATGATGTGACAATGCTCTTGAAGTTGTAGGGTGATATACAAATTCAAGTATTGTTATCCATAGTGCCTTTATGAGAACAAAGACTCCAGAGAGGGTCTTCCTTGGTTCAAATCCTGGCTTTGAAACTTTCTATTCTATTAGAACCGTTCTAGCTGTGTAAACTTGTGTAAGTTACTTAACTGCTCTGTGCCATACTGTCAGCCCTCAGTATTCATGGGAGAATGGTTCCAGAACATTCTGCAGTTGCCAAAATCCATACAGGCTTGAGTCCCTGACATAAAATGGTGTCGTATTTGCATGTAACTTACATGTATCCTCCCATGTACTTGAAATCATCTCTAAATCACTTATTATACCTAATACAATGTAAAAACTATGTAAATATTTGTTGTATTATATTGTTCAGGGAATGAGAACAAGAAAAATGTCTATATGTATTCAGTACAGACACAGTTTTTTTCAATGTTCTCCATCTGAAGCTGGTTGGATCCACAGAAGTAGCGCCTACAGATACAGAGAGCCAAATGTATTATCCTCCTGGGGGTAATATTAGAAACTGTAGAAAGTGGTAGTTGTGAGGATTAAAATGTTAAGATACATAAAGTGCTTGGACATCCTAAGCACTATGTAAATGGAAGCTATTGGCAGCAGTATCTGTGAGAAGCACAGTGGCCTAAGAAAAATATGGAAAAAAGATAACAGCCTGGAAAGACAATGGGCTGAGACTCTTGTGATGCTGAGTGGAGGCAATTTTAAAATTTTTTCCAGGCCATTATCTTTTTTCCATATTTTTTATATCTAGAGTCAAGGTCTCACTCTGCTACCCAGGCTGGAGTTCAGTAACACGATCATGGCTCACTGCAGCCTTGACCTCCTGGGCTCAAGCAATCCTTCCGCCTAAGCCTCCCAAGTACCTGGGACTACAAGAATGTGCCATCACACCCTGCTAATTAAGATTTTTTTTTTTTTTTGTAGAGACGAGGTCTTGCTATGTTGCCTAGGCTAGTCTCCAACTCCTGGGTTCAAGCAATCCTCCTGCCTCAGCCTCACAAAGTGACGGGATTATAGGAGTGAGCCACAGCACTCAGCCTCCTCTTTTGTTTGGCCTTTACATTAGAGGCTTTTCTCAAGTTTCTGGTGGTCCTTGACTGCTTGTTCACCAAACTGCTGATTAGAAGTTCAATGTAAGTGTGTGTGAGGCTTGTCAACTGACTCGCCTCACCATAAGATGACAACTTCTTCTCTGGAGCTAACCAGTTCCCCCGGGTGCTCCAGAGAGTGTCATTGACATTGTATTCTATGGAAGGATGGGTCCCTAGAGTTATGCAATGCAGTCATCCTACCCAGAAAAAGCAGCAAGCCAGTGTACCGTTTCGGGGGTGGGGTGGAGACAGTGACCTGTCATTTATGATTTCTGAAAGCCTTACTTATTTCAGTAAGGCTTTATGTTCTTTCCCTCTCTTATGTTTCAAGTCTCCTGGGTCAAATCATCCTTGGTTCACCCTCTTCAGATAGCAAATCTTCTGTCATCTGCTGGATGGTAGAGGAGCAATAACCCTGGCTATGTGGAGCAAGGGAAAAGATCTGGAATCCAGCTTCTTCTTACACAGACTTTGAACAAATCTTGTTTTCAGTCCCATCCTGATCCCCTGGACTCAGAGATGCTGGTGCTTCCAATTTCTGAGAATTTTGAGCATATGTAGTGGAGTCAATCTACTGTTTGTAGGCTTCTTCAGGTGTAGACACTCAGCAGAATAGAAGAAGCTAAAACTAAATTAGATGACTTTGTCCCAACTTACATCTTCCAAAATTTTGTTGGCATCTTTTGCATTTTCTCTGACATTCACTTCTTCCTACTTTATTCCTTTATGGCTGCCTTAGTGGACTTGAAGAGGGAGTAGAGATAAAAGCATGTATTCAGTCTGCAGGGTTAACTGCAAGGTGACAACTCCAGGTGAGAAGGCAAGTGTGGACGTGTGCTTATCAACATCTATCCTGAAGAATAGCAAGTTATAAAGAAAACCATTAATGTACTTCTGAGTTTTATTTAGGGATGCCTAAGCCAAAATAAACAAATATCTAAAATAGCTACCGTGTTTCCTCTTGAGTGACCAATAAAACAGCTGCATGTAATTACAATTTAAAATATCTGGATGGGCATCATGGCTCATATTTGTAATTCCAGCACTTTAGGAGGCTGAGGCAGGAGGATCAATTGAGCCCAGGAGTTCTAGACCAACCTGGGCAACTTAGAAAGACCTCATCTCTACAAAAAAATTTAAAAAGTAGCCAAGTGGTGGCATATGCCTGTTGTCCCAGCTGCCTGGGAGGCTGAGGTGCAATGATCGCCAGAGCCTAGGTCGAGGCTGCGGTGAGCTGTGATCGTACCACTGTACTCCAGCCTGGATGACAGCGTGAGACCCTGACTCTAGATATAAAAAATATGGAAAAAAGATAATGGCCTGGAAAAAATTTTAAAAT
>CAUYQG010017745.1:0-13398 GCA_963574415.1 Tarsius wallacei
TATAAGGAGGAGCTGATACCAATCCTACTGAAAGTATTCCAGGCAATTGAGAAAGATCTCAGCACTGCCTTAACCAGAGATGTGAGAGACCTTTACAATGAAAACTACAAAACACTACTCAAAGAAATCAAAGAAGACACAAGCAAATGGAAAAAAATTCATGCTCATGGACTGGAAGAAAAAACATTGTTAAGATGTCTATCTTGACCAAGGCAATCTACAGATTCAAAGCAAAACCCATCAAATTACCAACATCATTCTTCTCAAAACTGAAAAGGACAATACAGAAATTTATATAAAAACATAAATAACCACAAATAACCAAAACAATGCTCAGCAAAAGAAACAAAGCAGAAGGTATCACATTTCTAGACTTTAAACTTTATTATAAGGCTACAATAATCAAAACAGACTGGTATTTGTACAAAAACAGGCATATAGATCAATAGAACAGGATAGGAACTTTGGAAGCAAAACCTCAATTTATCAACCAACTCATCTTTGATAATGACTCCACCAACAACCACTAGGGAGAGGAGAACCAATTCAGTAACTGGTCCTGGGAAAACTGACTGACTGCATGCAAAAGAATGAAACAGGACCCCTACCTATTACCATATGCAAAAATCAACTCTAAATGGATCAAAGACCTAAACATAAAACCTCAACCTATAAGAATCTTAGAAAACACAGGAGACACTCCTACAGAAACTGCAATAGGCAATCAATTCCTGATCAAAATCACAAAAGTCCATGCCATATGAGATACTAAACTGAAAACCTTCTTCAAAGCAAAAGAAACCATCAAAAGAGTGGGGAGGTAGCCCACAGAATGGGAAAAAATATTTGCCAACTGTATATCTGTCAAAGGTGTAACATCCAGGATCCACAAGGAACTCAAACATGCCAGAAGGAAAACAAAACAAAACAGCCCCATTAAAAAGTGGGCAAAAGATATGAACAGACACTACTAAAAAGAAGACATACAAGTAGCTAACAGTTAAATGAAAAATTCTCAGCCTTGGTATTCATTAAAAAAATGCAAATCAAAACCAGGATGGCCATTATTAATAACTCAGATAACAACAGATGCTGGAGAGGATGTGGGGAAAAGGGAAAACTTCTGCACTGCTGGTGGGAGTGTAAAGTAGTACAACCTCTTTAAAAAACAGTGTGGCGATTTCTAAAAAAAATCTAAAAATCAACTTTCCATACAAGTCAGCAATCCCCCTTGTGGCAATATACCCAGAGGAACTCAAATCATTCTACAAAAAAGATACCTGCGTACACATGTTTATTGCAGTAATATTCATAATAGAAAAACATGGAACCAATAATATTGCCCACTGAAAGCATGCTGGATAAAATATAATGTGGTACATATACACAATGGAATATCATGCAGACATAAGGAAGGACACAATTATGGACTTCACAGCAACTTGGATGGATTTAGAGTCTGTAATACTCAGTGATCTACCACAGAAACAAAGAACTGAGTACCACATATTCTTACTCATAAGTGGACCATGAACATTTATCATAATACTATAAGAAAGGGATTGGCAGTAGTGGGATACTGCCAGGGGAAGGGGGTGGGCACAAAACATCAATAAGGGTACCTGATCCAAAATCAGGAGAAGTGGGGACCAAAGGGAGGCCCAAACTTAACCTGTATGATGACCACTTACGTATCTAATCCTGAATTGTACCCCACATCTTTGAAATAAATTTTTTTTAATCTACTAAGAAAACTTCTCTTACATGTCACATAGCTACAGAAATATTTTTTTCTTATTTATTATCAAAGTCACATAATAATAGTCATATCTTTATTTGTTCCCCATCTGCCTTAGTCTGTTCAGACTGCTATAACAAAATAATACAGACAGGGTAATTTATAAATAATAGAAATGTATTACTCACAGTTCTAGAGGCTGGGAAGTCCAAGATCAAGGTACCAGCAGATTCAGTGTCTGATGAGGGCTGCTTTCTCTGCTTCCAAGGTGGTATCTTGTTACTGTGACCTCATGAGGTGGAAAGGGGAAGGGCAAAGGAAGAAACAGCTTCCTGTACACCTCTTACATAAAATGAATAATTACATTCATGTAGTTTCCACCCTTTATTTAATCACCTCCTAAATACTCCACCTGTTAATACAATCACACTGGCAATTAAGTTTCAACATGCACATTTTGGGGGACACATCCAGACCATAGCACCTTATAAAATCATGACCTTCTCTTTTGGTTGGTTTATCTGTAAAGAATGATTAAGCTACAAAGTTGGGCTATGAAATTATAGAAGACAGCAAAAGATGTGAGAGCTGTTAAGTCACTGTATTGATACCTCTTCATTAATTGTGTGATTGAGAAATGCTGCATAGTCATGGTGCCTTTGCCTCTGGAAATCACTTTTAAGAGTCAGGTAAATGAATTTCAAGTCTCAAGGAATTGCAAACAAGTTTATATCAGTCTTTGGGTGACTGATCTGTTGCTTAAAAACCACTGTGCTAAAAACAAGGCAAAATGAGTTGGAGAAGTGTGTCATTTATTTGTATTGGCTTGCAAAGAAGAACATCTGTCTTTGAAATGCTGCTCCTCCTTCAAGCGCACTCTACTTAGAGCTTAATCCAAAAGTTTAATCCTGAACGTGATACAGGGGGGACACCAAACACTGGACTTTTGGATAGTGGGCCCCTTATGGTACAGGCTTCCCTCACAAGGTAAGAGTTCTAGGAACCCATCGGCATCAGTGTACCAGCTAACATTCTTGTACCAGCTAACATTCAGTGTACCAGCTAACATATACATTCAGTATACCAGATGTGTTCGGCTTCAAATAATTTTTTTGATGTTTCTTTCTACAGGGTTGCCCATTCCATCATGGGTGATTTACAAGCACACCTGCTCACACCATGCTGAGTGTTCAGCAGTTTTTGAGCAAAACGGCATGACTCCCATGTCCCACCCTTTGTATTCACCTGATCTCACCCAGAAAGACATTTTTTTTGTTTCCCCAGATGAAAAAAGTCCTCAAAGGGAAACGTTTTGCCAATGTGGAATAGGTGAAACCAAAAACTGTAGAAGCACTAAAAGGCATCAAAATTAAAGAGTTCAAACACTGTTTTGAGCAGTGGCAAAAGCATCTTGATAGGTGTATTGTCATCCAACAGAGAGGTGACTGAAGGTGACTGAAGTTTAAACATGTAAGAACAAATATGCAATTTCTTATAAATAATTTCCAGGTTTTCTTCTACTCCCCCCATATGTCTTGTCCTCTCATAGCGCTTGGCATTCAATTATAAACGTTTTCCTTCATATTTATGTCCAAAAAATTACACCTTTCCAACCAAAATCCATTCTCCCCTTAGTCTCCCCTAGGGTTCGTAGCTGTGCAATGGAGACCCTGGTGGATACCATGCATTTCCAAGCTTCCTGTGTATCTGTGTGTGGCTGTACACATCTATGAGCAGACACAATGTGTGACTTCTGCCTCACTTTTGAAAAGACTTGGCTGTCCTTGACCTCCTCTCTCTTCCACTTGATCTGAAACATGGACCAAGTTGCAGAGAAGCACAAGGATCTTAAGGATAATGGCTCAATAAGGCAGAAGAGCCTGATCCCTTTGAGGAATAATCATCTGAAGAAGGCTGCTCTGTGTGTTAAGTCTGTTACATGAAAGAGAAATAAACTTCTACCTTCTTTAAGTCATTATACTTGAAGACACCTTTGTTACAGTTGTTTAAAATTCATATTGCCTAATGTTGCCTGCCATATATTATAGTGCAAACAGTATACTGTGTGTGTACTTCTCAATTTTATGTCCTTTTATGTATTTTAAAGATGTGGGGTACAATTCAAGATCAAATATACAAGTGGTCACCATACAGGTAAAGTTTGGGCCTCCATTTGGTCCCCACTTTGCCTGATTTGAGATCAGGTACCCTTATTGATGTTATGCTCCTCCCCCTCCCACCACCCACACCAGCAGTGACTCACTACTGCCAATCCCTTTCTTACAGTATTATGGTAAATGTTCAGGGTCCACTTATGAGTGAGAACATGTGGTCCACTGTTCTTGGTTTCTGTGATAGATCACTGAGTATAATAAACTCTAAATCCATCCAAGTTGTTGCAAAGTCCATAATTTTGTCCTTATTTATGGCTGCATAATATTCCATTGTGTATATGTACCACATTTTTTTTTTATCCAGTCCAGTTTCAATGGGCAGCACAGATGGTTCTATGTTTTTGCTGTTGTGAATAGTGCTGCAATAAACATGCTTGTGCAGGTATCTTTTTTGTAGAATGGTTTGAGTTCTTTTGGGTATATTCCCAGTAGTGGGATTGCTGGGTCATATGGAAGGTCAATTTCTAGTTCTTTTAGAAATCACCACACTGTTTTCAAAAGAGGTTGCACTAGTTTGCATTCCCACCAGCAGTTTACAAATGTTCCTTTCTCTCCACATCCTCACCAGCATCTGTTGTTGTTTGTTTTATTAATGATGGTCATTCTTACTGGGGTTAGGTGGTATCCCAATGTGGTTTTGATTTGCATTTCTCTGATTTCTCTGATGATTAGTGAAGTTGAGCACTTTTTGATGTGTCTTTGGCTGCCTGTGTATCTTCTTTTGAGAAGTGTCTACTCATGTCTTTTACCCACTTTTTAATGGGGCTGTTTGTTTCTTTTCCTTTTGGCATGTTTGAATTCCTTGTAGATCCTGGATGTTAGGTCTTTGTCAGATATACATTTGGCAAACGTTTTTTCACATTTTGTGGGCTGTCTGCCCACTCTCTTGATGGTTTCCTTTGCTTTACAGAAACTTTTCAGTTTGATGAGGTCCCACTTGTCTATCTCATCTCTTATGGCATGGGCACTTGGGGTTTTGATCAGGAATTGGTTACCAGCTCTAATTTCCATAAGGGTGTCTCCTGCATTCTCTAAGGTTCTTATAGTTGGAGGCTTTACATTTAGGTCTTTGATCCACTTAGATTTGACTTTTGTGTATGGTGATAGGTTGGGGTCCTGTTTCAATCTTCTATATGTGGTCAGCTAGTTTTCCAAGGACCATTTACTGAATAGGTTCTCCTCTCCACAATGGTTGTTGTTGGAGGCTTTGTTGAAGATGAGTTAGTTGAGAAGTTGAGGTTTTGCTTCCGGAATCTCTATCCTGTTCCATTGGTCCATATGCCTATTCTTGTACCAATACCAGACTGTTTTAATTATTGTAACCTTATAGTAAAGTTTAAAACCTGTAAGTGTGATACCTCCTATTTTGTTTCTTTTGCTAAGAACTGTTTTGGTTATTTGTGGTCATCTTAACAATGTTGATTCTTCCAATATGCAAGCATGGAAAATGTTTACATTTGTTTGTGTCTTCTTTGATTTCTTTGAGCAGTATCTTGTGACTTTCATTGTAAAGATCTTTCATTTCTCTGGTTAGAAAGACGCCAAGGTATTTTTTTTTTTATGGCTATTATGAATGAGAATGCTTTTTATTTGGTTCTCTGCCTGCTTGTTGTTGGTGTATAAGAATACAACTCTCTTTTGCATATTTTTTTTGTACCCTGAGACTTTGCCAAAGTTTTTTTATCAGTGAAAGAAGGATTTTAACAGACACTCTTGGGTTTTTGAGGTATGGGATCTTATAGTCAGTGAAGAGGGATATTTTTGATTTCCTTCTCCTGTCTAATTGCTCTAGCTAGGACTTTCAACACAATGTTGGACAAGAAGGGTCAGAGTGGGCAACCTTGTCTTGCTCTGGTGTTCAGAGGAAATGTTTCCAGTTTCTGTCCATTTAGCAATATGCTGGCTGTGGGTTTATAGAAGACGGTGCTTACTGTTTTGAGTTATGTCTAACTTTGAGTCTGTGTGCATGCCATGTGGTGAGATAAGTTTCCTGGATGCAGCAAATTATTGGGTCAGGGTTTTTTATCCTGCTTGCCATTCTGTGTCTTTTCAGTGGTGCATTTAGTCCATTCACATTCAGTCTGATTATTGAAATATGATTGTTTATCCTAGTCATGAGGTTCTTATAAGGTTTTTTCTTTAGTTTTCTTTTAACTTTTGGGTTGATGTATGTGTGTGTTTTCAAGTTTGCAGTCACAGTATATTCTCTATTGATTCTGTGTTCTGCTGATCTCTTGGGAAGTGTGTAGTCATTCTTTTTTTTCTTTCTTCTATGCTTAATACTTTTTAAGTGTCTCCTGTAGAGCTCATCTGGAAGCTGCATACTCTCTTAGGGATTAGATGTCTGGAACGTATTTTAATTCTCCATAACTGTTGAAGCTGTGCTTGTCTGGGTATGAAATTCTTGGTTGAAATTATTTATCTTTGAGGACTTTGAATATTGGACTCCCAACCCTTCTAGCTGGTAGTGTTACTGCTGATAGGTCTGCTGCTATTCCGATTGGTTTTCCCTGGTAGGTAGTCTGACCTTTCTCTCTTTCTGCTTTAAGGATTTTTTCTTTTGTGCCTACTTTATGTAAGTGAATTACTATGTGTCTAGGGATTTGTCTTCCCATTTGATTCTTGTGGGGTTTCTCTGTATCTCTTGTGTTTGGATGGCCACATCTCTGGTAAGATAGGGAAAGTTTTTTGGATAACCTCTTGGAATATTTGCTCCAAGGTGTTCTCCATTTCCCTTTCTTCAGTCCTCTATTCTTCCATGATCAGGGCTCTGAATTTGTTCTATTTCAAAACAAGGCTGTGGGTGGGAAACTTCGCTTTCTATTGTAGTTGTGATAGTAAAATAAGGTGGAGGATGGGGAGCTAGGATTCAGAAAACACTTGCAAATCACAATGTTCACTGACTGTGGTATATGTTCCCTGAGATCCACTCTCCACCACCACTCTATATGATAAAGCAATGGGTACATGTGTGTGCCCCCTGAGTCCAAAATACAGTAACAGCAGTGAGGAGAACAGAAAATAGAATGAAATGAGACAGACAAAAATTTAAAAAATAAAAAACACAGAACAAACAGCAGGAATCAAAGCAAAAAAAAAATTAAACACATACATATACACACCAAAACAAACTGGAATAACAAAAAAGCAAAACAAAATGACAACAACTAAAAACAGGAAAATCAAACACACATACACCAATCCAAAATGAAGGGAGAAAAAAAAGAAAACAAGAGTGAATAAGAAGAAAAAAAGGAATTCAGATTGAATCCTCACACATGTATTCACATTGAACTAAAAAAAGAGAAGTACACAAAAGCAAAAACAAATAAAAAAACTGAAAGATGAACACTCATTCCTTCATGCATACACATAAACAGAAAACAAAAATGAAAGAAGAAAGAGAAAAAGGGGAGGAGGGATGCAGATTGAACCCTCATATATACATTAATGTACAAAGGAAAAACATTTAACAATTAACAAACTAAAGCCTGCCCTCTTGTGACAGTTTCTGTAATTGTTCCTCTCAGCTGCCCCTTTGCTGTCTCCTGTAGAGCTTCAGCCTCATTCACAATATCCCCAGTGTCTGGCCCAGGGAAGGAGAAGGGAGCAGTGGGGTGGGTGGTGCTGTAGTCCTCCCCTCCCACTCTAGTATGGTTGGGGGATACCCTCCAATAGGGAGGTGTGAGGTTTTCTCTTCCCCAGGTACTGGTGGGGAAGCACCCCAGCCAGATTATCCTGGAGTGGAGTCCCCCTGTTGCAGCTGACATCCAAGGTCTGCCTGGGTTTGTTCCTCTCAGTAGTGCCCTAGATGTTCAAAGGATTGCTGGGGAGGAGGGGTTTGGGTCAGCCTTGGACTCACTACTGATCTCCTTGGAGGTCTTCCTCATCCTTTTCTGGCCACATTCTTTGTCCCATCGTTGAATCAGGGAAGGGGGTGGAGCACCTAAGATTCAGCACTCATCCTGTCCCTCTTGAGTTTGTGCTTTCAGGATATTCCCTCTGGCTCACAATCAATCCCTGAGTAGTTAATCTGCCAGCCACAGAGATCCGGTTAGGTCTGTCACTCATGGTGAACAAGCTGGAGCACTTTCCTGCCCAGTTTTCAAGATGGTGGCAGGGTGCCTCTTTCATCTTCTCCACTGGGGCTCTGCCTCTGGGCTCCCTGGCTGTGCTGCCTCTGCAGCCCTTGCTGCCAGAGTCTGGCCAGGCCTGCACTGCAATGGCGTGGCAGAGTCTAGAGCTGGCAGTCTCTCCCAGCAGCTTATTCTCAGGAAGGGCTTTATTGATTTTTTTAATGGTTCTCAGTGTCTGCACCCTGGGAAGCACTAGGGACCAAGCAGAGAAGTTGCAGCACCAGGAGAACCTGGCCACTTGTACCTGAGTCCCTACTCAGTCAGTCACTCACACGCTCACTTACTCGCTGACACATATGCAAGACTTTCTAAACTCTCACTCACTCACACTGGGACTCGTTTAGTCTGACTGGCTCTGCCACCATCTTCTTGAGAATCCCAATTTTATCTCCTAAATTGTAAGCACCTTAATGCCAAAAAAGGGGAAAAAAGTAGTGTGAGTTGTTGTTCTATATCAGGATTCTTCTGGATGCTCTGGATGCTTTCATTCCCATTTTTTGCTCTCTTGTTCAACATAAAACAGTGAGGCAGACATGTCTCCTTTGTCAAGCTACTTGGCCGTATGTTACTAGAAAACAAACTATCCCAAATCTTTGCAGCTTAAAGAAACCATTTGTTTACAGATTACATGTGTCAGAAAGGAGAAGGAGATGCAGTATGGGTGTAGTGTCTATACTCCAGGATGCCTGGGTCTCAGCCATGAGAGTGGGAGGCTTGTTGGGACTCAACAGCAGGGGTGGGAGGGACGCAAGATTCTTCTACAAGTATCTATATTTGCTCGTTTAGGGTCGTTGCTGCCTGTCAACTGAGACTTCGTCTGGAGTGTGGGCTAGAACACCCATGTGGCTTGGATTTTCTTCTAGCATGGCAGCCTTAGACTTCTTTTACATGTTGACTCAGGTCTCCAAAGGGGAGTGTCCAAGGGAACCAGGTGGTGGCTGCCTCACTTTCGATGACCTAGTCTTGGAGGGCACATGACATCAATTCTACATAGTCACAAGTCCACCCAGAGGACTTCCTATATTAGTTAAACGAAGAAATATAGACACCTTCAACTCTTGCCAGGAAGGGGGTAAAGGTCACTTTAAAGGAGAGCATACTAGAGACATTTTTTGTGGCCTTTTTAAAGAAAATACAATCTTTCAGACACGTTCAGTGAAAACCGCACATTGTAATATGTTGAACCTTATGAAACTGCCTCTTTGTGGGTCAAAATGGATAAACAGTAAAAGTTTCATATGATTTGACATATTATTTATTTTATTCCATTTTTATGCTTTCCACATCCTAACCCATACTTTGTATATGGTGGATTCTCAATTCATGTTTCATAGAATAAGTAAATGACCAAATGTACGGTATTTTTAAAAAGAAAAAATAACTGCCTAAGCCCCTTGACTTCTTGTTAGCCATTGCATTAGTTTCTTGTGGCTGTTAAGACAAATTACCACAAAATTTGGTGGCTTAAAACCACAGAGGTTTATTTTATTAGTTTTGGAAGCTAGAAGTCTAAACTCAGTATGACTACACCAACACCAAAATCAAGGTATCAGCAGAGCTGCACTCCCTCTGGAATCTCTAGAAGAGAAAGTGTTTCTTGCCTCTTCCAGTTTCTGGTGGCTCCTGGCATTCCTTGGCTTGTGGTTACATCACTCTAATTTCTGCCTTCATGGTCACTTTGTCTTTTATTCTTCTATTTGTATCAAATCTCCGTCTGTCTCTCTCTTATGAGGACACTTGGAATTACATTTAGTGTCCACCCAGATAACCCAGGATAACCTCCTCATCTCAAGATCCTTAATTAATAATATCTATGAAGTCTTTTTTTATAAGGTTACATTCACAGTTTCCAAAGACAAGGAGGTGAATACCTTGAGGGGTTATTATTCAGCCTACCAGAGTCTGAAAGAGAAATTTCCGAGGGCAAAGGGGAGAATATTTTTGGGAGCAGAGACAGCACCTGAGAGGCGGAATGGAGGCCATACCATGATAAGGAGATGCAAGCCCCACTTGGAGCCAGGTTGCCTCTGAGCTCTGGGTCTGCTACTCATTCAGGGGAATGTGCTGCCCTGGCTAGTGTCTCCAATGCTCACACCAGAAATTCAAGAACCCTGAAGAGAATAGTGTTGGTTCAGTTTTCTTGACAGTTTTGGGAATACCTATTTCATCACTCAATATTTTCAACATCTTAGTTCTATATAAAGCCCAGAATTGTAAGCAGCAAACAGAAATTACCTATCATTTTAATTATTTAAGGCACAATATGAAGAGCTTTTGGTTATTGGACTACCCAGGACCAAAAACATAAGGTAGGTAGAGAAGAAGTTAGATGACAAGGTTTGAGTCTTAAGCGATTCCCATATCACTTTTTAAAAATCAGCTGCTTACATTTTGGCCACTTTACATTCTCCCACATCTATAATAGCTCTCACACTTAAACATCCACCATGTGCCAAGAATCACTGTATGACAATAATTTAGAGATGCTGCTGTCCCAAACTTTATAGGTTGAAATTCTAACCCTCAAAGTGATGGTATCAGGAAGTGGGGGCTGAGAAGTAAATAGGTTGTGAACAGACATCAAGCCCTCACCAGACACCAAATCTGCGGGCTCCCCAATCTTGGGATTCCCAGCAACTAGAACTGTGAGAAATAAATTTCTGTTGTTTATAAGCTACTCAATCGGTATTTTATTATAGTTGCCTGAACTGATGAAGACAGCTGCTTATCAAACCTTGATATCTCAGAGCACTTTGTGTCTAGTAGTCTGTGTGCTTCCCTGCAGCTTTCATACTAACAGGAGCATCATGCAACAAAAGTACTGCCAACATCCTCAGCCTAAGAAAATAGAGCTTGTATGTGGCTCTGAAAACCTTCTAACTCCCATCAATCTACTTAATGTTCATTCAGATTTATGTGAAGGATATGGACAAGGCCTACTTACATATAATGCAGCAGTCACTCTAATGAAGGAGAAACTGGGATCTGTCCCAGTGAAACTTAATGAATCTTAAGGTTATTTGCTTCCTGGATCAAGATCATGCTGATGAGGTGAACAAATTCATGGTCATGAAAATATAAGGGATAAGGAGACCCGTAAATAGGAACCATTTGAATACTGAAAGGCGGTAGGTAATCTGTTTCTAAACTGTAAACCTTAAAATGTGGATTTGCCAGGGAAGCCTAGCAATGCTAAAAGAGAGAAGCACCCCCACTGAGGCAGATCTCCTGAGCAGCTTCCAGTGTGTAGGGGTGGGGGAGGGAGAAGAGAGGTTAAATGGAAACATATGGCATAAGATTAAACAACATCCCTTTAATCCCCATTTGTCTGGCTGCTCCTGCAGTAATTACAAGCCATCAGATTCAAAGGCCACCAGATGTTCAAGGCCTAAGCCAGAAGTTACCCACTTGGCCACTGTCTCGCAAATAAGGGCTTTGACTGGGAGGGCAAAGCTGCATTTAAATTGATCAAGATGGGAGCATTTTTAAGCTTGCCCATGATACTGAGAGAATGGGGAGAAACCAGAGCATTAACCATTTCCTTTCCAGCAAAGGACCACAACATCTAGGTTAGTGAGCATGAACTTGATTACAGCAATCTGTTGGAATATTTTCTAAGTAAATACTCACTGCTCTATTGAGCTCACAGAATTCCCACTTCAACGGTTACCTTGGGGGACAAAGTCTATTCATAGGCTGTTGTTTTCCTTCACACTCCAGTAAATAACTCCTTTTTTTTCATTTTCAAAAAGAAAAATGCCACCTCCCTCTTTCCTTTAGATAGAAGGATAATATGAGATGCAGTCAACAAAAAGAGACTTTCTTATTGATTTTCATGATTATTTCCAGGCGATGATTTAATCCAGATTCTGGAGAGAAAGGAAATCTCTCCGAAGCTAAGAGTGATGCTCACTGCTCTATTGAGCTCACAGAATTCCCACTTCAACGAGATCGATCTAACTATAGTCCTCCTGATTGTAAAGTTTCATGTAATCATGAAATTAAGCTATGCACATATTGTCAAAGGTCTGATTCTGATTAATTTGGTATTAAATTTTATTAGTGAACTGGCCTTTTCAGCAGACGTGGCCTGGGTCCTCAACACTTGCTGCTCTGACTCAGGCACATCTTGGGTTTATCTCTGAGAGTACCAAAAAGTTTGCATTGAAAGAGTGATGCTAGAGGACTAGTGCTATTGGATGTGTAACACCCAACCCTCAAATAATTAGAAATGTTTAATACTGGATGTGTTTGTTTCCTAATACATTATGTAACTAATTACGACAAACTCTGGCTTAAAAGAAGAAAATTTTATTCTCAAACAGCTCTAGAGGGCAGAGCTCCAAAATCAAGGTGTCAGCAAGGCCATTCTCCCTCTGACCCCTGCAGAGGAGTATTCTTCCTTGCCTCTTCCAGCTTCTGGTGCCTCCCAGCCTTGCTGGTTTGTGGCTGTATCACTTCTGTCTCTGTGTCCATCTTCACATGCATCTTTCCTGTGTCTCTACATCTCCTTTTCTGTGTCTTAGAAGGTTACCTTTCATTGAATTTAGGGTCTGTTCTGATAGAAAAATGATCTTTCCTCCAGATCCTTACCTTAATTAGATCTGCAAAAGCTCATATTCAAAATTAAGTCATATTCTGAGGTTCTGAGAGGGCATATCTCTTAAAGCCACTACTTAACCCACTACACTAAAGAAGAAACATATAGATGAAACAGAATAAAGAATCTATAAATATAAACATTTTCTTTAAATTTAGTTCATGATTAAAGTGGCATTTCAAATCCATAGGAAAAACAAAAGTTATGAATAAAGGGTAATATAAAAATTGACTGTTTGGAAAATAATAAATTGGGTTTCTACCTCATTTCTTATCTGCAAACTAAATTACAGATAGATAAAAGATTTAAATAGAAAAAAAGATAAAACATAAAAGTGCTAAAAGAAATGAATTGGTAATCTAGGCAGGATTCAAAGGTCAGACGTCAAGAAGTTGACATGAACACACAAAAATATAAAATTTTATGTAAAAATAAGTCACTTTAAATTTTTGAAAAAACACAGAGGGGCAAGATGGCTGATGAGAAGCAGCTAGTGTGATTTTCTCCCACAGAGTAAACCAAAATAGAGAAAGTGCCTCAGCACTCAGAAAGGAACAAGACCAGCAGCACACTCCATGACTCACCAGAGAAGTGACAAGAAAGAGTACAAAGAAAAGAAAAATTGATCATCCTAAGTTGGAACTAGGCAGACTCACCTGATCATCACACAAACCACGAGCAGCCTCCAGACATAGCAGGGGAAGTGAGTGAGGGGAATTAGGAGTTCTGTGTTCCTGCCATTTAGAAGCC